>NW_026506169.1:0-37837 GCF_026875155.1 Cherax quadricarinatus
AAAAAACAGAGAAACAAGGTAACTAAAAATTGTCCTAGAAGTTGGCAACCTAAATCAGCTGCTCATTGCCGGCCTGATGTACCTGCTACTGTAACTTCTCGTACCTTTACCAGGAAAACTCACAATCCTGAATCTGTCTCTGTGGCTAGACAGAAATCTGATATCGAGAAAAGAAAGTTAAATGTACTATTGTAACAGAAAAGGACATGCTAGAGAGTATTGCTATAAGTTAGAAAGAGATACGAGAACAGTCGTGCGGCTGGCGCCCCCACTCAAGTCGTATCCTCTTCCGAGCAACAAAGGCACCAAAATCCTAGTAATACCTCTGATCCTACTGTTTTAGATAATGTTACTCAGGACAGATGACTAGCGTCAGAAAGTGTATCTGACGAAAAGATTCGTTCAGCATGAGGTCCTTACTTTTCGAGAGGTAGAATAGGATTTGACGAATCACATCTAACTGAGATAATTACTTTCAGAGACACTGGCAGTTATCTCACGTTATTAAGAGAAGATGTACTGCCCATAACTGATGATACCTATTGCAAGATAGATGTATTGTTAGAAGCCTATGGAGGGGCTGTTATAAAAGTGCCTCTGCACAAAGTTTATATTGAAACAAGCTATTATACTGGTTATATTTCAGTGGGTATATCCAGTGGTGTATTTCCCATCAGGTCAGTGGACTTGTTGATAGGGAACGATATCCTTCATGCTGGTATATGTAAAGAACCACTTGTGATTGATAATAACACTGATGATAATTATGCCATTGAAGCTTGTAGAGAGAAACCTATTTTATTTCCTCTCAGCGCAATTACTAGAGCTATGTCAAAGATACAACAACCATCCTTGTCTCCTGTTGAGTTAGTGGATGACAATGATTTGGGCTTGAATATGTTGTTTAGTGACGCTCTGCGCCCAGGATCATTAACACTGACTCCCCCGGTCATCAACCTAGTCAAGACACAACTGACGTTAAATTTCTAACTCATGATGATTTAATCAAGGATCAGTTTGTTGATCAGTCACTGGAAAGACTGAGAGATATAGCAGTTACTGAGAGTGAAGCAAAAGGATCTCGATAATTGTTACTATTATAGTAATGGTGTACTGATGGAGAAAAATACATGTAAGTTGTCAGCTGATAGTGTTTCCACCACAGTCAAGCATCTCGTAGTGTTACCAGTTACATTTCGTGAACAAGCCATTGATTTTGCTCACAATAGTCCCATAGGAGGACATTTGGGTGTCAAGAAGACACTCGGTAAACTGGCAAAACATTTTACTTGGCCAAAGATGAAGGAAACAGTAGCTGATCATGTGCGACGTTGCCACGTGTGTCAAGTGACAGGCAAGCCAGCAGCGCACACTCCACCTACACCTCTCACTATGAGCTCTAGTAGCAAAGTTCAGTTCATCTGGACTAGACATTGTTCAGATTTGTTCAAAAGGTTGAAGCATCTGCTTTCCTCTGCTCCAGTGTTGAGTCCTAATTTCAATCTTTCCTTCTTTTTACATATAGATGCGAGTGTTATGCAGTGGGTGCTGTGCTGCTCCAACAGTCAACATCCACTGATATTCTCCATCCTATATGTTACTATTCATCTAACTCAAACGACACCGAAAAATTATGCTCTAGCTCTTGTGGTGTCCTTTGAACATTTTGACGAGTATTTGGGCACTTCCCCATTTAAAATTTACGTAATTTTATGCCCAAATACCTTTTGTTACTTGCTATGTCAAATTCAGTAAAGTAACTTAATCCCTCCAGCCCATATTAACTATATATACTCATGTCTAATTATTATATTTATATATTCACAGTATTGTTGTGTAAGGAGAAACTAAGCTGAGTGATGAGTGGGTAGTGTGGTGTGGGCGATGTACTGCGTGACGCAACACTGTCCTGCCGCAGGACCCCCCCCTCACTAACACACCTTAAGTCTGTTTCATACTCAGATGTTCATACTGCATAGCATTCCACAACCACTACTTAAGAGTGGAATGCAGTCTCCTCTACTATGATCGAGCCTCACGTGCCTGCTCAGTCTAGCGCTATCCTGTCTCTACACTGATGTACATAACCACGAGTATGCCAGAGATACGATACTGTGTACTGCCTAGTACTAGGGGCATTCCTAGTGCGGCCGTGAATTTAAAGGGGTTTAAAACACGGTACACTGATTTACTAGTCACGAATTCACGTTCCCTGATTATCCTAGTCCAGAATTCTCGTTCCCTGATATTCTAGTCAGAATTTTTTTATTTAGTTTTCCTTATTTTGTTCATAAATGCGATTGAAAAAAAAAATAGAGGACATGAAAAGCGCCTAACCTTGAAGGCACTTTCTATTTACTTTCAACTTGGAATTTAATTTTAATCACAGAGAAAATTGCACAATAAAGAAGGCCTCAATGGAAAACAGTTGAATAGACTAGTAAGAGGGAAAAGAAAAAGTGAAGCTAATTTAAAATGTTGCGAGTTGGTTATACTGTATTATAATTAATCTGTTGAAAAGTTGTTGTAGGTTGTGGCGATATTTTTACCCTAGTTCTGTAAAACTTTTTTGCCAATGATGTACCTTAAGCAGGTATGGACGGTTGCGAGTGGAGTTATGTATTTCAATTTCATGAAGTCTCTCTTGTGTCTCAACTGTGCATCCACTGGAGGAATTGCTCCAGACTTTCCTTCTGATATTTTTTCTGTCTGTTGTGTTGTGGTCTGGGCAATATTTCTTATGTTTACATAAATTCTGACAATGGGCAATATTGTTAACACTTGTCTCAGTGTCTCAGTGTTAATAAATTAGCACTTTCCTACGGGAACAAAAACAACAACTATCAGAATCAGAAATTTCCCGTTTCTCTGGGCTGTGGAAGGTGTGTTCTTGGCTCTGTCAGCAAACTTGTCTGCTTACACGTTTTTCAAACCACAATCGTGCTTCTTGGTCTTGTCTGGTCTGACAGTGATGGCACGTTATTTGTCGTGATATCTCTAATTCTTGCAACTTCTCTCCCAGGGATACACAAGATCGCAGATTTCTGTGATTTCTAAAGAAGACTATCACAACAACCTCGTATATTGTGCTTAGTTCCACAACTACACTCACTAGGGCCATTAAGCTACAATGTAATTTGTTCACCACCCTGACATAAATACTTTAATACCTAAAATTGAGATTAAAGTAAATTCCCATGTCTCAGGTCCTCAGCGGATATTACGTGAGGCCCAACTGATGTATTTGATGGCCATAGGACATTGCAGGTGGTGTCATTCATCTCTGGCTCATAAGATTTAAATGATTTGTTAATGGCTAATGGGACACTCCATTACTATCCCTGATAATGTTATGGTTATTATGGCCCAGCCTTCTCCAAAACAGGAAGTATGTGCCCTACTCTACTTATACACAAATAATCCTATTTCATCTTGTTCTGGATCACCGCCTCGCATACCTAGATTGTCAAACTCCCCTCAACCGACGAATCATTTACCTAACCCATGCCCCAGAGATTGGTGCTCTACTCTTCCGCTATTGCAGCTGATCCTGTTGAACAGGAACTTTCCCAGGGTCATTCACCTGGCCTACAAATTTTTTCCTTGGAGCCTCCCACAGTCTCCCATTAACTCTCACAGAGCCTCTGCTTCCTGTAACTGGGAATATCACACCTCTGTTTTCTGTGATGACTCTTAATGACTCTAATGTTGTGTTAATATACCAATTCTAGTGAGGATGGCTGTCATTTTTAATACACAAGCAATCTAATCTCGAACTTCCTCATCCCCTTGACGAGTTCCAGCTGGGATAGTGTGGGTTACCTAATCATAAATTTACTTGCAGGCGTTTCAGACCACAGTTACACTTGCGAAGTGCAAGAATATAATGGGGATTACAATTTTCCATACTTAATGTTCAACATTAACAACCGTTACTTCCTTGAAGTTAAACTACTTAATTACAATCCCGATGTTATACTCTTGAATGTGACAGCTGACGAGAGTTGATCAACATATTAAATTACATGGTTACTCTACTGTGGGAGAAATCGCTGAGGACCATTTAGGGGTGTAGCCATTTTTAGTTAAATTTGGCTATACTTTTATAAAAATTTTCATGTTGATGAAGATATCGTTCTTGCAATAGATATGACTACGTCTCATGGACAAAACTAGTGTTAGAACGGATATTTTCCCCCGAGACAATTCAATATAGAGTAATTCCTCTACGTAGGATATTAAGCAGAATATTCCATAACTTTTCTAGCGGGGAGTTTTAAATTGCTCATCATCCTGCCTCTTTAACTGTGGGAGTTGGTAATTCCAATGGAGTTACTTGAAAGGAAAACAGCTATTTATTATCATTGGCAGCCAGGATAATGTCATTTCAAGGCCCATTAATTTAAATCGTATATTGGTCTCATCCAGGGACACCAGTTTTAGTCCTGACATACAGAGACGTGACCTCTATCATTGTCGTATCTCTCCCTGTGGAAACGTTCTTAGGATCGGACCATAACCCGGATTTTCAATACTACTTACAAATTCTACATTTAGAATACCTGTACCTCCTAAACCCTCAATATCTCAAACACCCTAGGATTTGTCCCTTCAGGGCATTTCTGGCGTGAAGTTGGAAAATGTGGTTCGTTGGAAAATTACCTTCCACTTGCAATTGACGGCGCGATCACGTCTCTTCACATTGTATAATTTGATGATACTAATGCATACCTGTCAATTTGCTTCCGCAAAGATCTACAAACAACATAAACCTACGAGGGAATTTAGAGGACGCTTGAGAAATTGTCAAACAGAGTCGAAGGCTTCTTCAAACGGACAACCAGTAGCTACATTGCACAGATTGAGGCAAGAATTAATTACATGATTTAATTATCATCACAAAATGTGGCTTATGGAAACTGCAGTTCTAAAAGATAATCAGTATAAGCGAGAGCCTGAAAATTTTGGAGTTAAAATCCTACAACTTTTAGGAGCAAGCACAGGCTCCCTACATACCTAATATACCTTCCACTGATGATAATGATGAAGAGGTTGAGATTAAACTTGATGATCACAGGGACCAGGCTAATTTGTTGGGTGATGTATGGGAGAAAATTCTCTCCCACCAATAACTGTCGGTAATTTAACTATATAATCCGTATCCAGTTGGTAAAGGAATGGAGAGATGAAGAAACTTAGATGATCTACAACCACTACCTTCCATCGGTACATCAACTCTGGATAGACGCCCACCCGCTTACTAGACCTATTACAGTACTAGAGATGAGTCAGGGTTTATTTATTTAGGAAATTTTTAGCATACAAGCAGAGGTACAAAAAATACAGGTAAGAGCAGCATGCCAAAGCACTTATATGCATAGCATTTCGGGCTGGCTTAAAATTATCTTAAGATTAACTAAGCAATGATTAAATCATTGATTACACTTATTGTAATCAGTTAACTATAAAATACAAATGAGTTTTACCAAAGACAGGTCCTTTGGTGCATGCATTGCTGTTCATATCAGTAGAGTGGAGTATTCTGTAGCGTAGGTATTTAAAAAAAATAAAAAAGTTAGGTTTTACATTTGTGTGAATATAATTGTGTAGTACACATTTTAGAAATATACAATTTATATGGTTCAGTTATTCAGTATTTATTTGGTTTTGATGTGAGTAAGTGAACTTTGAGAAAGAGACTTGTATTTATACAGGTAGTGTTTCTTTTATATTTACAGGTAATGAATTCCAGTTTTTAGGGCCTTTTATGGGCATGAGTTTCTTGCACATAAGCGTGAAGTGTGTATGGATCACCCCCGGAGGGGAACATCAAAGAGTGATCTGTGCCTTGTTGTTATGGTCATGTGTTCTGTTGAGGTTATGGCAAGGAGATGGTTTGAGGGGAGGGTTAATATCAGAGGTTAAGTGTTCTAATGTATGTATAATGTGCATTAATAAGTCGTGGTTGTTTTGTATGGTGATGTAGGTGAGTGGTTTTGAATATTGGTGGAGTGTGCTGCCTTTTTAGTGGGGTGAGAATTTGTTTCATTCTAACTGCAGCCTTTTGTTGGGTGGTTAATTAGTGAGTCTGGAGATGGTTATTGTTGTTGAGCCCATGCACAAATTCCATTAGTGAGATAGGGTAAATAAGTGAAGTGATATAGGGCCAGGAGGGCTGACTGTTGGTTAAGCATAGTACCGTATCTTCGCTAGTATGCCTACAGTCTTGGAAATTTTCTAGAAATTTGTTGTATATGTGTATGAAATTTGAGTCATATTATCGAGGTGGATTCCTAGAATTTTCCCTCTGTTAGCTTGTGATAGGTTATCCGTGTATTGTTATGTTAAGACGGTACTTCTGTAGCTCTGTTACCAAACTGAATGAAGTAGGTTTTGTCATTGTTTAGTGTATGTTGTTAGTCCTCTTCCAGTGTAGATATTTTCTGTTAATTCGGTGTTCTACAGTATTGGCTAGCGTGACGGGCTTCGGGTGGGAGAAGAGCCCTCCATGTGTGGTGTCATCTGCAAAATGTGTGGGTTTGAGTAATTGCGAGCATTTGGGTAGTTTCATTTATGTTTTGGAGCAAAAGAAGAGGGCCTAAGGACAATTCCCTGTGGGACACCAACACTGTAATGGGTTCTTGTGCGGAAGAGCTTGCCCTTTGTGTAGGAGTACACATATTGGCTTCTGTTGCATGGGGGTATGACTTGAGGTTTGTTGAGGGAGTGCCCTCTTATTACCATAGTGTGGACAATTTTACGTGGTGAAAGTCATGGTCAAATGTAGTCAATAAAGTTTACGTAAGTCAATGATGATCCCCAGTGGGACTTCTTTTTTCTCTATTGCAGTGTTTATATGTTCTTAGAATGTGTAAAATAGATCATTAGTATTTTATTAGGACTGAATCTAAATGGCAGGGTTGAGAATTGTTATGGGTGTGATGTCGGTAGGTGTGGATTCGCTTTATGTATTAAATTTTTCGTAAGATTTTTGTAGAGAGGGTGTATATTGGACATTGCTCATATTTATTCAACTCTGTTTGGTCTCTCCTTTATGGATCGGGGGACCCTGCTATTTTGAGAACTGTAGGGAAGGTGGAGGATGGAGAATTCAATGGATTTGTTAAAGAGTGTTGCATGATTGGTGATTGGTGATTTTTGGTTTTTGAATATAGTGGAGAAGAAATCATGGAGTCTGTTTGCTGTTCTGTTGGTGGGTGTTGGGGCTTTCATATGATCTTTGCAATTTTATTTCCGCTATGTCGTGATATCTTTTTTGTTCCCTGAATTGTCTGATAGGGTCTTCCAGGTCTTTTTCTATATCAGTCGTTAAGTTGAGATAATCTGTTCTCATAATACAATTTTTTTGCCTTCTTATCAGGTGGTTAGCGATTGACGAGTAACTGTTTTGTTTGGGTCTCTGGGTTTTGTGATCACATTCTGTATGTTTTTCATATCGGTGTTTTGTATTTATGGATTGGAGAATGTGGGTTGTTAGCCACGGGACTGTTCAGTCTCTTAGCTGTCATATGTTTAGTTTTTTTAGGGCAAGTGCTTGTTATAAAGGTATTGGGTCTTTTTTAGAAAATTATTAAAACATTCGTCAATATCTGTATAGATTTCTAGTCAGATGTGCAGTCAGTGTTTGTTATGCTGTTGTGAAGTATTAATGGCTGCCTCATTGTGAAGTCTGAGGTGACCTTTAGTAGTGTTCTTGGGGTATTTTACAATGAGTTGTTATGAGGAAGTTAGGGTAGTGGTCTTGTGGTATTATCTGTAAATTATGCCTGATTTTAAAGGGGATATGGTTGTTGGTCCAGATGTGGTCAAGTAGTGAACACTAGGTCTATGTAACTCTTGTAGGTTTTGTTACTGTTGGTAGCAACATGCTAGTTACTCATTTGTGTTTGTGAATTCAGTAACGTGTGGGTCCTGGTCTTCGTAGGGAGATTTATTTGAAGTCACCTGAGAGTAGGTAAGTGATCTTTGTTCAATGTGTGCATCAGCTATCATACTTCCTTGGTTTTGACTAAATTGGCTAATGTTGTTTGTGGAATTCTGTTGATGTTTATCACTGTGAGTAGGTTTTTGTAGGTAATTTGATTTGAATTTTAGCTTATTTATATATCTCCATGTTCATCCATTGTGCAGTATTAGTGATACATTCTAGTTGGTCTGAGTATAGTATATAGGTGCACCCCTTGATGGTCTGGCCTAAAGTTGTGTATGGCTGTTGTAACCAGGAATGGCATAGACATCGTAGTATCAGGCTTTTAGCCAGTTTTAGTTAGTGTAATAATGGACATATTTGGCATGCAAGGAATTTAGTAATGCCTAGGAGGTCATCATAATGCTTGCTTAAAGATTGCATATTGTAGTTAATGATAGTTATGTTGTTGTTGGCTCTGAGAAGTGCCTTTGATTGTTCTGCAGTGTAGTTATTACAGTAACTGTTTGAATTCATTTAGTCATTATATAAGAGGTTGGTATATGGTATCAATGCTTGTAATCATAAGATTTGTAGTGAATACTATAGTTAGAATTAAGTAAAAAATTAAGTTTTAAATTTTCTAAAGCTAAAAAAATAGCACATGAATTATTTAACAAATGTAAAAAAATAATAGCTAAGGTAGTTTTTTAAAGATAAAAAAAGGAGACAATATAAAAAGGGACTAAAATAATTTGTGGTGAACAAATAAAGTGAATGATCAATAATGGAGCTTGGGAATTTGATAGTAGGTAGTCACTCTTAAAGGTTATTCTTTAAAAGTTAGGATTTATAATATAAATTATATTATAAATGGGACTAATATAAGTTGTGCGTGTGAACAATAAAGTGGTAATCAAATAAATGAGCTTTGGAATATAATGGCAAAATTGTGCACTTATTACTTTCAGGCACCTGAGAATAGCACCTTGATTTGTTTGGACATATTGCGAATTTATGATCCAAGGTAGTTATATAGAGTTAATATTTAAAGGACAAAATATATATTAAGGGAATACAATTGTAGTAATGGTAAACAACGTTAAATGGACAGATAGTCCTTTGAATTAATATTGTTTGGAGGTAAGATCTGATTTGTAAGATTATTAAATAAGTTGAGCAGTTTATTGCACAATAAAATGTAAAAAAAAAAAATGACGTAGTTGGTACTAGCTAGCAAAAAGATAAAAGGTTTTGGTATCTTGCAAAAAAGTAATTGGGATATACAGTATTTGCACACACAATAAAAAGTGACTAATAAAAAAGTAGTGGTAAACAAAATTATATGGGTCAGCGTTAAGAACAATGTATAATGGTAATGGTCATTGGTTATAATATATAGTAAGATGGTTTATACAGGTACAAAGGATAATATACAAGGTTGGACGGTGAATATGCAACTTGAAAATTTGGCAACAAATTGTTTGGGGAGTATTAAATAATGTTTAATGTTCAAAAGTAAATTGATTGGTAGTAAATATGGTGTTTTAATAATTTTTTAGTAAGTAATACATTGTTACAAAAAAGAGGAAAAAGTAATGTTTATTTCATTCAATATTGCACTGGTTCGTTTATACTAGTGGTTATATGCAGTACATCCGAGGTAATTAAGATAGTAATGTGGTATTAAAAAGCGTAAAGGTAATTAGCAAGTAATGGTTATTATATGTCAAAATGTTAGTGTAAATTGGAAATTGTAGTAAAAATGATAATTATTTATTTTTAGTTATCAAGTATTTCTCCCTATTGATAGTATTTAAAAAATATGAGGTAGTAATATGGACAGAGAAAGTATCAATTCAGTTAATGTTTAAGCAAAACAAATAAGTAAAATAAGGGAAAAAATTACTTAAGGGGACTTATGCTTACTTGTAAAATCACTAAATGAGGTAGTTGATTATTTAACTACTAAGAGATTGTACAATGAAATTTGAACAATAATGGAGCAAAACATACACTTACACACGTAGGATTTTAAGTTGGAATTGTTTAGTTATGCTCTGTAAGATTAGTATCCCTCGAGAAATCGTGATTGATCTTTCTCGTTGTGATTGTGTACAGTTGACCATACATTTGTTTCCTAACAAGAATTTTCCCATCCCGTGTGAAGCATGGTGTATGTCGTTATTCTCCAGCTTAAGTTTTCTGACTTATACAGGTGGTTCTGACGTTTTTTTGGTAAGGCGGACACTCGTTTTATGTATTACCTCTTTATTTACTTTAATTGATGCAATAATTAAGTCTTTTTTCCTATCATGTCGTGTGCGAATCTAAGCATAACACTTTTCCTACATGGGATCCTAGTAACCTGGCTTATTTTATTTCTGAATGGTACAATAACACTTGTTTGGTCCTTTATGACTGCAGAGTAATTTCTTTACTGTGTGTTAGGTTCATATCACTGGGAAAAAAGTGGACTGTAACTATTTTTACTGAGTACCGATAGTTTATCTTGCTCAGTTTTATTCTTCTTGGAGAGCAAAGTAATGTCACTGCTGAAAGGTTATCTATGTTGTTCTTTCCATTCTTTTACTGCTTCTTTCAACCTTTTGTATTAAGAGATATTATTTGTTGGGGTATGGCTATCTATGATTGTTTGGATTGTCTTGCACAGTTTGTCATCCTGGTGTTGATAACTTTTGTTCAAGATTAGGATTTTGTTCTCGGTTGTGTTAATCCTGGTTGTCTTGTTTTTGTTAGTGTTCTCTCGAAGATTATATTTTTAATAAAACTAAGGTGGAGAGGCATGTTTTTAGGGTATTGGATCGTTGGTCATACTGAGAGCTACTTGTAGGTTGAATCGGGGAAGAGAGGGGAGAGGATGGGCTGGTGGCAGCCATTTTGTTGTTATTGTATGTGGTGTAGCCTTGGAGGTGTGGAGAGTGGTGGTTGCTGGGCCGGCGTCCTCCTGCGCTACCTTGTTGAATAGTTGATTTTTCGGCGTTTTACTTGCTGGCCTTGGTGCTGTTCCTCTTAGAGTGCGCTCTCATAATTACTACAGGAATTGTTGATTTAAGAAGAAGTTGTAGTTATTACAAAGGTTTAGGGGTTACGTTGTTCGGCTGGCAAGAGGGGCTAGAGTGTTGCTTCGGTTTGTGGGCAGTATTCGTTGATCTCTATTATGTTCGATTTGTAGGTTTCACTGTGGTAATCTTTGTCATTCTGGGGTGCTACACGTTGGGTTAGTGCAGATTTTGCATGTAACTATGTCATCATAGGAGCATTGGTAGCTCTGATAGTTGGAGAATAGTACGGAGCTCGGTGGTCGCTGCATGCCGCTGCCGCTCTTGGTTTATTGGAGAATGCCGAAATAGAGCCCCTGGTCTCTCTGGAATAACAATGAAACAAAAATAAAGTTCCTACCAGAAAAATTGTAAAACAGTCTTTGGTAAATATCTTTTAATGGCCCATCTTGGCCTCAGGGACATTTTCCAGTTGTTTTAAAGACTGCTAGCGATGATCTTTCTTGTAAATCCCATTAAAAACATCCAATCAGCCGGGAAACTGGTAGACCTATTCTTTACTGAAGTCACTGGAAAAGTTCTTGAGATCATTTCCATCAGGAACTGAATACTATATGGAGTTTAATCACCTTTTTACTGAAAAACAATTTGGCTTTAGAAAACCCATAGAGGTACCAATCATGCAATAAATAATATTTTTTGATACGTAGAGAGTCTGATACATCAGGGCAATCTTGCCTTAATTGACACTCAGAATGTTCATAAAGCTTTTGATAGCTTATGGCATGATGGTCTCTATATACAAACTTATTGGTCCTACCCAGTACTGTTGCAACCCTTGAATGGCGTTGCAAATGATTATTTTGTTTATATATTATGTATATTCCTTTTCTTATAATTTTATATTTGCTGATATGTGCGATAATAGCTAAATCGTAAAATGTATTGCTTTTATATTGTTTATTTGACTTATGTTGTTAGGATGTGTAACATTTTAAGTGCTCAGTTCAAGTTTGATTGTCAAACTTACTGTAATTATCGCTTGTAGTCGTCTAGACTGCGGTTCTAGAGAGCTGCAGTGGTTCCAGTTGCACTATCAACGTGATCGAGGGGGGGGGGGGGTGTCCTCACCTCGCCTAAAGGATTCAGGTCTGCTCTAGATCTCTTGGTGGTTGGACAGATTGTCTGTCTCAATTATATTGTAGTTACTGTAGAAACTTGTTCCCAGAACACTGTATAGACTTATTGTTTTTCGACGTTTTGTACTGAGGTTGTGTGTCCCATGACACTTGAGGCATCTCAGGTCCTGAACTATAGATTTTTGACCTAATTTGTACTGGTTTCTGTGTATTAACACAGTCGGAGATTTTTTTATGTTGAACTTATTTCAGTGTATGGGGAGTTTTGTAAACTTTTGTAGTGGAGGATCTGTGAATGGTTCCCTACTTAGTGTCGTTATATTCTCCTTGTTCCTGATTCTGTGTTGCAGTGCTTGTTGTATTGCTTATTGGGCTTAGCCCTTCTTTTTTGTTGTTCAAGCCTGACTGTTCTGGTTGCCAGGTCGGTCATGAAGTTAGTATATTAGAGGACACTTTGTCAATCACTTGTTTTAGTCTAGTCGAGTAGTGAGACATAGCGAACTAAATTAGAGAACTTACACACCATACACACTTACTTGTACATATTTGTTATATTTATGTCTAAATGTTAATGTACCAGACGGTACTTAAGAATATAAAGGTGATATGTGCTTTCAGCTCAATATTTCTTGTACTTGAGAGAAGTCTGACTATTATTTTGATTAACTCTGTGATTAATTTAATTTAATTTAATTTGATCATATACTTCTAGTACTTAATAAAAATTTATTAAATTTTAATTTTCTTAGTTAGTAGCCTACCAGTTGTAATCCGAAGCACTATTGAATTCATACTGAATTCTATGGATAATTGGACAGGGATTCTGACTACTTGTTATGAAAAACCCAGTAACAGGAGGTATGCCTAGAAGGGCAGCCTTTTAGTATACACTGGAGATCTCTAAGCTATTTAGAATCGCATTTTTTGTACAATGGGGGCCTGTCCGGGAGGCTCTTGATCCAAGGTGTGGGAGAGAAATTGTCTTGTTTGACATACTAGTAAACTCTATGTTCAAAAAACTTTGAGTACTTTCCTTAATTGAAGACTTTGAGTTTAGTCTTGTACAACATACCTGGTGGATGTATGTACATGACTGAGTCTCTTTGTTCTAAGGAGATGGATATACTGTTTATGATTCTAAGCTCTAAAGGAATAAACCAACTACTAAACCATTTCCTTTTAGGATTTTAGTTTCCCTTAATCACTCTCTCGTGTACAATTATTTTTGTGATGTATGCAAAGTGAAACAGTTAAATTGATACTCTGACTTTGAGTTAGTACATTTAAAACTTCAGACGTGTTGGCAAGTCAGCCAAATATCTCGGTTTGTGACGTATAACAGGATTACACCGCCAGAAACTGTCGAGCATTAATTAAAGTATATTGATTCTGTCATACAGAGATGTCCTTCTGATTATGTATTTCAGATTCAGAAAGTCTAGGTAAATTAGAAAGTATAACTCTTATTTGATGACGTAGAAGAAAGAGCAATAAGGCAGAAGTGTCTGAGCCTAATGAACCTCCGCTCAAACCTTCCAGGCCTCACGACACAATAGTACAGTTAGCTGGTTGGATTGACTCAGCCTATATACTAGTTACTGTGTATGCTACACCTGTTTTAAGTATCCTAGACCAGATCTTAGACTCTCTAGAGACTCGGCTGGGACGAAGTAGTCCGACCTAAGGATCCGTCCAGACACGTTTAGATTTCCTTACTCCTCCATTACCACTGGTCTAGCTCTCAGTAACTGTTTGAGAGGTCTTCTTGAACGCCTCATTATTGTTGCAGACTGCACAAATAGAGGCACAGAGGAAATTGAACGAAGAGATTTCCAAAGAGAAAATGTTCGTCTGGGAAAAGACAAAGACTGATCTGATAGATTTCATGTCACCAGGGACACATTTAATGTGCAGAAAGCGCATCCATGGTTCTATAGTTTTTTGAAAGTGACTTAGACAACCTATCTTGATGTGTTGAAACTGGCACGTGCTTGAACTGGCCACGTTAAGCAGTGGGCAACATTGTTGCATACAGCGTGACAGGAAGTGATCAAACTTGTACTGCTACCTTACCATTTGCCAAGTCCATTAGCTATGACGCGAGTAAACAACACATGTTCTAGAGACTTATAACTTGTTACCTGTAAGTATCAAAGAGCATTACGTACGTTACAACGACGACAAGATCAAACTTGTGTAGAATTCCTCGGGAGAATAAAGTTGCTTTTGAGAGGAGATGGTCTAGAGCTGTCCCAAGTGTAAAACCTACTATTGCTCATGTTCGGTTGTTACTACTACGATAGAGGTTTATCAAAACTGATAGGCCTGCTGACATACATGATTATCTGTCGATCATACTACTCGGATATTTCTGGAAACTGCAGCACTTAGCAGAACAATTACGAGATTTCTCACAAAACTTGTACGTACTAAAAACAGACAAACAACATACCGGTAATAAAAAATTGTGCCTAGAAGTTGGCAACCTAATCAGACTGCTTCATTGCCGGCCTGATGTATCCTGCTACTGTAACTTCTCGTTACTTTACCAGGATAAACTCACAATCCTGAATCTGTCTTTGTGGTAGACTGGAAATTGATATTGAGAAGAAAAGTTATAAGTACCTATTGTAACAGAAATGGACATGCTAGAGGTGTTATTGCTATAAGTTAGAAAAGAGATACGAGATCAGTCGTGATGGTGGCGCCCCCATCACAATGCTATCCTCTTCCGAGCAAACAAAGGCACCCAAATCCTAGTAATACCTTGATCCTACATGTTTTAGATAATGTTTATCAGGATAGATGCTAGCGCAGAAAGTGTATCTGGACGAAAAAGATTCGTTCAAGCCTTGTGTCCTTTTTTTCAAGAGGTTAGAATAGGATTTTGTACGGAATCCATCTAAACTGAGATAGTTACTTTCAGAGAACTGGCAGTTATCTCACGTTATTAAGAGAGAGTACTGCCCCCAAAACTGACGTTTCCTATTGCAAGAATAAGGGTCGGAAATGTATTGTTAGAAAGCTTTTGGAGGGGACTGTTATAAAAGTGCCTCCTGCACAAAGTTTATATGAAACAAGTATTTATACTGGTTATATTTCAGTGGGGTTATCCAGTGGTTGTATTTCCATCAGGTCAGTGGACTTGTTGGATTGGGAACGATAATCCTTCATGCGGTTTATGTAAAGAACCCACTTGTGGATTGATAATAACACTGATTGATTGATAATTTTGTTATTGAAGCTTGTAGAGAGAAACCTATTTTATTTCCTCTCAGCCAATTTACAGAGAGCTATGTCAAAGATACAACAACCATTTCCGTGTCTTCCTGTTGAGTTAGTGGATGCATGATTTGGGCTTGAATATGTTGTTTTGTGATGCTCTGCGCCCCAGGGTTCATTAACACTGAACCCCCGGTCAGCATACCTAGTCAGGACACAACTTATGTTAAATTTTTAAATCATTGATGATTTAATTCAGGATTCAGTTTGTATGTTCAGTCACTGGAATGACTGAGAGATATAGCAGTTACTGGAGTTGAAGCAAAGGTTATCGATAATTGTAATAGTTTTGTAATGGTGTACTGATGGAGAAAAATAAATGTTAGTTGTTCAGCGGATTAGTGTTTCCACACAGTCATGCATTCGTAGTGTTTACCAGTTACATTTCGTGAACAAGCGATTATTTTGCTCACAATAGTACTCCATAGGAGGACTTTGGTGTCAAGAAGACAACGTTAATAACTGGCTAACATTTTACTTGGCCAATGTTGAAGGAAACAGTTAGTGATCATTGTGCGGACGTGGCCACGATGATGTCAAGTGACAGGCAATCAGCGCTACTCAACCCCAACCTACACCCTCTCTCTGAATTCCGTTAAGTAGCAAACTCAGGTTCATCTGGACTAGAGTTTGTTTTTTTCCAAATCAGACTCGTTCAAAAGGGTTGAAGAATCTGCTTTGCTCTGTTACCTGTGTTGAGTCCTAATTTCATCTTTCCATTTTTTACTCATAAGTGGAGTTGTTATGCGTGGGTGCTGTGCTGTCAACAGTCAATCATCCATGTTATTCTCCATCACTATATGTTACTATTCATCTAAGCTCAAACGACACCAGAAAAATTAGCTATAGCTTTGTGGTGTCCTTTGAACATTTTTGACGTGGATTTGGGCATTCCCCATTTAAAATTTACGTTATTTTTGCCCAAATACCGTTTATTACTTCCTATGTCAAAATTCAGTAAAGTAATTAATCCCTCCAGCCCATATTAACTATATATATACTCATGTCTAATTATTATATTTCATCTATTTACAGTATTGTTATGTAAGGTAGACATAAGCTGAGTGATGAGTGGGTAGGGTGGTGTGGGCGAGGTTCTGCGTGACGCAACACTGGTTCCTGCCGCAGACCCCCCCTTCACTACACTACCTTAAGCTGTTTCTTATCAGATGTCCATACTGCATAGCATCCACAAATCCTTTCTTAAGTGAGGAATGCAGTTCTCCTCTACTATGATCGAGCCTCAAAGTGCCCTCCTTGTCTGCGCTTATCCTGTCATCTACACAGATTGTACTTCACCTCACGTATGCAGAGTTACGATACTGTGTACTAGCTAGTACTAGGGGTATTCCTTGTGACGGACGCTGTGAAATGTAGAGGTGCTTGGCCACAAGAAGAGACTGATTAATATGTTTATATTAAATTGTATGATATGAGTATTCAGTAATAATGTGAAAGACCTTAATGCAACTCCTAGTGCGACAGTTCTGTCGTGTTGGGGGGGAGGTTGTTGCAACCCCTGAATGAATGGGTTGCAATGCATTATTATGTTATATATATAATGTATATTACCTTTTCATATTAATTTTATATTGCTTCTATTGCGATAAATAGCTAAATGTAAATGTATTGCTTTATATTGTTATTTGTTTCGTTGTTTGGGGTTTGTTAACATATTAAGTGGCTCAGGTTCAAGTACTTCTGATTGTCAAATCTTACTGTAATTAATCGCTTGTAGCGTTTAGACTGCAGGCTTCTGAAGCTGCTGTTGTCCACGTTGCTTATCACGTGATCGAGGAGGGGGTGTCCTCACCCTTAGCCTAAAGCTCATCAAGTCTGCTCTAGGACTCGCTTGGGGTGGTTGGACAGATTGTCTGTTCTAATATTCTTGTTAGTTCTGTAGACTATGTTCTCAGAACATGTATAGACTTAGTGATTTTCGACGTCTTGTACTTGAGGCTTGTGTGTCCATAGACATCTGAAGCATCTCAGGTCCTGATCTATAGCTTTTTGTCCTTAATTTTGTACTGGTTTCTGTGTATTAACACAGTCGGGGGATTTTCTTTTGCTGAATTAGATTCAGTAGTATGGGGAGTTTTGTTAACTATTTGCGCGAGGATCCTGCAGCCCAAGATCTACCCCCTCCACCCCCCCCCCCCGGCACCTACTGCACACAAACTCCATCCCATGTCCTGCCCCCTTCTCGCCCTCCCCCCCCCCCCAGTCCGCCAGCCTTCGCTCTCCCTCTCCCCTTTATTGCCCCCCCCCCTAATGCGGCCCCCCCCCCCCCCCCCCCCCCCCCCCCCCCCCACCCCCCCCCCCCCCCCCCCAACCCCCAGGCACTCTATGTCTTGCCTTGTTCTAAGCATGACTGTTCTGGTTGCCTGTCGGTCAAAGAAGTTAGTTTATTAGAGGACTTTGTCACCTGAAATCACTTGTGTTTAAAGTCTAGTCGAGTCGTGGTGACATAGCGAACTACTTTGAGCACTTACACACATTTCACACTTACCTTGTTACAATTTGTATATCTTATTAATGTTTATGTACCTGACGGTACCTTAAGAATTTTAAATGTGATATGTGCTTTCAAGCCACAATAATTTTGTACTTGAGGAAGTGTTATGATTTTGAATCTGGATTAATTTAATTTAATTTATTTGATAAAATACTCTTAGTATTAATAAATTTATGTAAATTTTAATTTCTATAGTTAGTAGCCTACCGTTGTAATCCCGAAGCACTATTGAATAATACTGAATTCTGTATGGATAATTGGACCAAGGAACTGACTACTTGTTATGAATAACCAGTAACAGGCGGATGCTAGAAGGGCAGTCCTTTCTGTAATTCACTGGGATCTCTATGCTTTTTAGAATCGCGTTTTTTGTTAACACAGACCATAATGGACCTTTCTCAGAATAATATATAACTTCTTAAACTCAAAGAAAAATCATTCCCACTTTCACGGCAGGTCAACAGAGCCTTTTTTCCTACAGCTGGTGGTCCCACAAGGTTCTTGTCTTAGTCCAATTTATAATTGAATATTTTTTGTGGAATGACCTTCCTCAACCAGAGTTTAATGATTCTATTATAACGCCAATTTGCAGATGATGTCTATCCATGTCGTGTCATCACTCGGATACAGGAAAATACAGTTGAGAGAGTCACAGGGCCAAAAAATTATATTCACGGTACACTGATTTACTAGTCACGAATTCACGTTCCCTGATTATCCTAGTCCAGAATTCTCGTTCCCTGATATTCTAGTCAGAATTTTTTTATTTAGTTTTCCTTATTTTGTTCATAAATGCGATTGAAAAAAAAAATAGAGGACATGAAAAGCGCCTAACCTTGAAGGCACTTTCTATTTACTTTCAACTTGGAATTTAATTTTAATCACAGAGAAAATTGCACAATAAAGAAGGCCTCAATGGAAAACAGTTGAATAGACTAGTAAGAGGGAAAAGAAAAAGTGAAGCTAATTTAAAATGTTGCGAGTTGGTTATACTGTATTATAATTAATCTGTTGAAAAGTTGTTGTAGGTTGTGGCGATATTTTTACCCTAGTTCTGTAAAACTTTTTTGCCAATGATGTACCTTAAGCAGGTATGGACGGTTGCGAGTGGAGTTATGTATTTCAATTTCATGAAGTCTCTCTTGTGTCTCAACTGTGCATCCACTGGAGGAATTGCTCCAGACTTTCCTTCTGATATTTTTTCTGTCTGTTGTGTTGTGGTCTGGGCAATATTTCTTATGTTTACATAAATTCTGACAATGGGCAATATTGTTAACACTTGTCTCAGTGTCTCAGTGTTAATAAATTAGCACTTTCCTACGGGAACAAAAACAACAACTATCAGAATCAGAAATTTCCCGTTTCTCTGGGCTGTGGAAGGTGTGTTCTTGGCTCTGTCAGCAAACTTGTCTGCTTACACGTTTTTCAAACCACAATCGTGCTTCTTGGTCTTGTCTGGTCTGACAGTGATGGCACGTTATTTGTCGTGATATCTCTAATTCTTGCAACTTCTCTCCCAGGGATACACAAGATCGCAGATTTCTGTGATTTCTAAAGAAGACTATCACAACAACCTCGTATATTGTGCTTAGTTCCACAACTACACTCACTAGGGCCATTAAGCTACAATGTAATTTGTTCACCACCCTGACATAAATACTTTAATACCTAAAATTGAGATTAAAGTAAATTCCCATGTCTCAGGTCCTCAGCGGATATTACGTGAGGCCCAACTGATGTATTTGATGGCCATAGGACATTGCAGGTGGTGTCATTCATCTCTGGCTCATAAGATTTAAATGATTTGTTAATGGCTAATGGGACACTCCATTACTATCCCTGATAATGTTATGGTTATTATGGCCCAGCCTTCTCCAAAACAGGAAGTATGTGCCCTACTCTACTTATACACAAATAATCCTATTTCATCTTGTTCTGGATCACCGCCTCGCATACCTAGATTGTCAAACTCCCCTCAACCGACGAATCATTTACCTAACCCATGCCCCAGAGATTGGTGCTCTACTCTTCCGCTATTGCAGCTGATCCTGTTGAACAGGAACTTTCCCAGGGTCATTCACCTGGCCTACAAATTTTTTCCTTGGAGCCTCCCACAGTCTCCCATTAACTCTCACAGAGCCTCTGCTTCCTGTAACTGGGAATATCACACCTCTGTTTTCTGTGATGACTCTTAATGACTCTAATGTTGTGTTAATATACCAATTCTAGTGAGGATGGCTGTCATTTTTAATACACAAGCAATCTAATCTCGAACTTCCTCATCCCCTTGACGAGTTCCAGCTGGGATAGTGTGGGTTACCTAATCATAAATTTACTTGCAGGCGTTTCAGACCACAGTTACACTTGCGAAGTGCAAGAATATAATGGGGATTACAATTTTCCATACTTAATGTTCAACATTAACAACCGTTACTTCCTTGAAGTTAAACTACTTAATTACAATCCCGATGTTATACTCTTGAATGTGACAGCTGACGAGAGTTGATCAACATATTAAATTACATGGTTACTCTACTGTGGGAGAAATCGCTGAGGACCATTTAGGGGTGTAGCCATTTTTAGTTAAATTTGGCTATACTTTTATAAAAATTTTCATGTTGATGAAGATATCGTTCTTGCAATAGATATGACTACGTCTCATGGACAAAACTAGTGTTAGAACGGATATTTTCCCCCGAGACAATTCAATATAGAGTAATTCCTCTACGTAGGATATTAAGCAGAATATTCCATAACTTTTCTAGCGGGGAGTTTTAAATTGCTCATCATCCTGCCTCTTTAACTGTGGGAGTTGGTAATTCCAATGGAGTTACTTGAAAGGAAAACAGCTATTTATTATCATTGGCAGCCAGGATAATGTCATTTCAAGGCCCATTAATTTAAATCGTATATTGGTCTCATCCAGGGACACCAGTTTTAGTCCTGACATACAGAGACGTGACCTCTATCATTGTCGTATCTCTCCCTGTGGAAACGTTCTTAGGATCGGACCATAACCCGGATTTTCAATACTACTTACAAATTCTACATTTAGAATACCTGTACCTCCTAAACCCTCAATATCTCAAACACCCTAGGATTTGTCCCTTCAGGGCATTTCTGGCGTGAAGTTGGAAAATGTGGTTCGTTGGAAAATTACCTTCCACTTGCAATTGACGGCGCGATCACGTCTCTTCACATTGTATAATTTGATGATACTAATGCATACCTGTCAATTTGCTTCCGCAAAGATCTACAAACAACATAAACCTACGAGGGAATTTAGAGGACGCTTGAGAAATTGTCAAACAGAGTCGAAGGCTTCTTCAAACGGACAACCAGTAGCTACATTGCACAGATTGAGGCAAGAATTAATTACATGATTTAATTATCATCACAAAATGTGGCTTATGGAAACTGCAGTTCTAAAAGATAATCAGTATAAGCGAGAGCCTGAAAATTTTGGAGTTAAAATCCTACAACTTTTAGGAGCAAGCACAGGCTCCCTACATACCTAATATACCTTCCACTGATGATAATGATGAAGAGGTTGAGATTAAACTTGATGATCACAGGGACCAGGCTAATTTGTTGGGTGATGTATGGGAGAAAATTCTCTCCCACCAATAACTGTCGGTAATTTAACTATATAATCCGTATCCAGTTGGTAAAGGAATGGAGAGATGAAGAAACTTAGATGATCTACAACCACTACCTTCCATCGGTACATCAACTCTGGATAGACGCCCACCCGCTTACTAGACCTATTACAGTACTAGAGATGAGTCAGGGTTTATTTATTTAGGAAATTTTTAGCATACAAGCAGAGGTACAAAAAATACAGGTAAGAGCAGCATGCCAAAGCACTTATATGCATAGCATTTCGGGCTGGCTTAAAATTATCTTAAGATTAACTAAGCAATGATTAAATCATTGATTACACTTATTGTAATCAGTTAACTATAAAATACAAATGAGTTTTACCAAAGACAGGTCCTTTGGTGCATGCATTGCTGTTCATATCAGTAGAGTGGAGTATTCTGTAGCGTAGGTATTTAAAAAAAATAAAAAAGTTAGGTTTTACATTTGTGTGAATATAATTGTGTAGTACACATTTTAGAAATATACAATTTATATGGTTCAGTTATTCAGTATTTATTTGGTTTTGATGTGAGTAAGTGAACTTTGAGAAAGAGACTTGTATTTATACAGGTAGTGTTTCTTTTATATTTACAGGTAATGAATTCCAGTTTTTAGGGCCTTTTATGGGCATGAGTTTCTTGCACATAAGCGTGAAGTGTGTATGGATCACCCCCGGAGGGGAACATCAAAGAGTGATCTGTGCCTTGTTGTTATGGTCATGTGTTCTGTTGAGGTTATGGCAAGGAGATGGTTTGAGGGGAGGGTTAATATCAGAGGTTAAGTGTTCTAATGTATGTATAATGTGCATTAATAAGTCGTGGTTGTTTTGTATGGTGATGTAGGTGAGTGGTTTTGAATATTGGTGGAGTGTGCTGCCTTTTTAGTGGGGTGAGAATTTGTTTCATTCTAACTGCAGCCTTTTGTTGGGTGGTTAATTAGTGAGTCTGGAGATGGTTATTGTTGTTGAGCCCATGCACAAATTCCATTAGTGAGATAGGGTAAATAAGTGAAGTGATATAGGGCCAGGAGGGCTGACTGTTGGTTAAGCATAGTACCGTATCTTCGCTAGTATGCCTACAGTCTTGGAAATTTTCTAGAAATTTGTTGTATATGTGTATGAAATTTGAGTCATATTATCGAGGTGGATTCCTAGAATTTTCCCTCTGTTAGCTTGTGATAGGTTATCCGTGTATTGTTATGTTAAGACGGTACTTCTGTAGCTCTGTTACCAAACTGAATGAAGTAGGTTTTGTCATTGTTTAGTGTATGTTGTTAGTCCTCTTCCAGTGTAGATATTTTCTGTTAATTCGGTGTTCTACAGTATTGGCTAGCGTGACGGGCTTCGGGTGGGAGAAGAGCCCTCCATGTGTGGTGTCATCTGCAAAATGTGTGGGTTTGAGTAATTGCGAGCATTTGGGTAGTTTCATTTATGTTTTGGAGCAAAAGAAGAGGGCCTAAGGACAATTCCCTGTGGGACACCAACACTGTAATGGGTTCTTGTGCGGAAGAGCTTGCCCTTTGTGTAGGAGTACACATATTGGCTTCTGTTGCATGGGGGTATGACTTGAGGTTTGTTGAGGGAGTGCCCTCTTATTACCATAGTGTGGACAATTTTACGTGGTGAAAGTCATGGTCAAATGTAGTCAATAAAGTTTACGTAAGTCAATGATGATCCCCAGTGGGACTTCTTTTTTCTCTATTGCAGTGTTTATATGTTCTTAGAATGTGTAAAATAGATCATTAGTATTTTATTAGGACTGAATCTAAATGGCAGGGTTGAGAATTGTTATGGGTGTGATGTCGGTAGGTGTGGATTCGCTTTATGTATTAAATTTTTCGTAAGATTTTTGTAGAGAGGGTGTATATTGGACATTGCTCATATTTATTCAACTCTGTTTGGTCTCTCCTTTATGGATCGGGGGACCCTGCTATTTTGAGAACTGTAGGGAAGGTGGAGGATGGAGAATTCAATGGATTTGTTAAAGAGTGTTGCATGATTGGTGATTGGTGATTTTTGGTTTTTGAATATAGTGGAGAAGAAATCATGGAGTCTGTTTGCTGTTCTGTTGGTGGGTGTTGGGGCTTTCATATGATCTTTGCAATTTTATTTCCGCTATGTCGTGATATCTTTTTTGTTCCCTGAATTGTCTGATAGGGTCTTCCAGGTCTTTTTCTATATCAGTCGTTAAGTTGAGATAATCTGTTCTCATAATACAATTTTTTTGCCTTCTTATCAGGTGGTTAGCGATTGACGAGTAACTGTTTTGTTTGGGTCTCTGGGTTTTGTGATCACATTCTGTATGTTTTTCATATCGGTGTTTTGTATTTATGGATTGGAGAATGTGGGTTGTTAGCCACGGGACTGTTCAGTCTCTTAGCTGTCATATGTTTAGTTTTTTTAGGGCAAGTGCTTGTTATAAAGGTATTGGGTCTTTTTTAGAAAATTATTAAAACATTCGTCAATATCTGTATAGATTTCTAGTCAGATGTGCAGTCAGTGTTTGTTATGCTGTTGTGAAGTATTAATGGCTGCCTCATTGTGAAGTCTGAGGTGACCTTTAGTAGTGTTCTTGGGGTATTTTACAATGAGTTGTTATGAGGAAGTTAGGGTAGTGGTCTTGTGGTATTATCTGTAAATTATGCCTGATTTTAAAGGGGATATGGTTGTTGGTCCAGATGTGGTCAAGTAGTGAACACTAGGTCTATGTAACTCTTGTAGGTTTTGTTACTGTTGGTAGCAACATGCTAGTTACTCATTTGTGTTTGTGAATTCAGTAACGTGTGGGTCCTGGTCTTCGTAGGGAGATTTATTTGAAGTCACCTGAGAGTAGGTAAGTGATCTTTGTTCAATGTGTGCATCAGCTATCATACTTCCTTGGTTTTGACTAAATTGGCTAATGTTGTTTGTGGAATTCTGTTGATGTTTATCACTGTGAGTAGGTTTTTGTAGGTAATTTGATTTGAATTTTAGCTTATTTATATATCTCCATGTTCATCCATTGTGCAGTATTAGTGATACATTCTAGTTGGTCTGAGTATAGTATATAGGTGCACCCCTTGATGGTCTGGCCTAAAGTTGTGTATGGCTGTTGTAACCAGGAATGGCATAGACATCGTAGTATCAGGCTTTTAGCCAGTTTTAGTTAGTGTAATAATGGACATATTTGGCATGCAAGGAATTTAGTAATGCCTAGGAGGTCATCATAATGCTTGCTTAAAGATTGCATATTGTAGTTAATGATAGTTATGTTGTTGTTGGCTCTGAGAAGTGCCTTTGATTGTTCTGCAGTGTAGTTATTACAGTAACTGTTTGAATTCATTTAGTCATTATATAAGAGGTTGGTATATGGTATCAATGCTTGTAATCATAAGATTTGTAGTGAATACTATAGTTAGAATTAAGTAAAAAATTAAGTTTTAAATTTTCTAAAGCTAAAAAAATAGCACATGAATTATTTAACAAATGTAAAAAAATAATAGCTAAGGTAGTTTTTTAAAGATAAAAAAAGGAGACAATATAAAAAGGGACTAAAATAATTTGTGGTGAACAAATAAAGTGAATGATCAATAATGGAGCTTGGGAATTTGATAGTAGGTAGTCACTCTTAAAGGTTATTCTTTAAAAGTTAGGATTTATAATATAAATTATATTATAAATGGGACTAATATAAGTTGTGCGTGTGAACAATAAAGTGGTAATCAAATAAATGAGCTTTGGAATATAATGGCAAAATTGTGCACTTATTACTTTCAGGCACCTGAGAATAGCACCTTGATTTGTTTGGACATATTGCGAATTTATGATCCAAGGTAGTTATATAGAGTTAATATTTAAAGGACAAAATATATATTAAGGGAATACAATTGTAGTAATGGTAAACAACGTTAAATGGACAGATAGTCCTTTGAATTAATATTGTTTGGAGGTAAGATCTGATTTGTAAGATTATTAAATAAGTTGAGCAGTTTATTGCACAATAAAATGTAAAAAAAAAAAATGACGTAGTTGGTACTAGCTAGCAAAAAGATAAAAGGTTTTGGTATCTTGCAAAAAAGTAATTGGGATATACAGTATTTGCACACACAATAAAAAGTGACTAATAAAAAAGTAGTGGTAAACAAAATTATATGGGTCAGCGTTAAGAACAATGTATAATGGTAATGGTCATTGGTTATAATATATAGTAAGATGGTTTATACAGGTACAAAGGATAATATACAAGGTTGGACGGTGAATATGCAACTTGAAAATTTGGCAACAAATTGTTTGGGGAGTATTAAATAATGTTTAATGTTCAAAAGTAAATTGATTGGTAGTAAATATGGTGTTTTAATAATTTTTTAGTAAGTAATACATTGTTACAAAAAAGAGGAAAAAGTAATGTTTATTTCATTCAATATTGCACTGGTTCGTTTATACTAGTGGTTATATGCAGTACATCCGAGGTAATTAAGATAGTAATGTGGTATTAAAAAGCGTAAAGGTAATTAGCAAGTAATGGTTATTATATGTCAAAATGTTAGTGTAAATTGGAAATTGTAGTAAAAATGATAATTATTTATTTTTAGTTATCAAGTATTTCTCCCTATTGATAGTATTTAAAAAATATGAGGTAGTAATATGGACAGAGAAAGTATCAATTCAGTTAATGTTTAAGCAAAACAAATAAGTAAAATAAGGGAAAAAATTACTTAAGGGGACTTATGCTTACTTGTAAAATCACTAAATGAGGTAGTTGATTATTTAACTACTAAGAGATTGTACAATGAAATTTGAACAATAATGGAGCAAAACATACACTTACACACGTAGGATTTTAAGTTGGAATTGTTTAGTTATGCTCTGTAAGATTAGTATCCCTCGAGAAATCGTGATTGATCTTTCTCGTTGTGATTGTGTACAGTTGACCATACATTTGTTTCCTAACAAGAATTTTCCCATCCCGTGTGAAGCATGGTGTATGTCGTTATTCTCCAGCTTAAGTTTTCTGACTTATACAGGTGGTTCTGACGTTTTTTTGGTAAGGCGGACACTCGTTTTATGTATTACCTCTTTATTTACTTTAATTGATGCAATAATTAAGTCTTTTTTCCTATCATGTCGTGTGCGAATCTAAGCATAACACTTTTCCTACATGGGATCCTAGTAACCTGGCTTATTTTATTTCTGAATGGTACAATAACACTTGTTTGGTCCTTTATGACTGCAGAGTAATTTCTTTACTGTGTGTTAGGTTCATATCACTGGGAAAAAAGTGGACTGTAACTATTTTTACTGAGTACCGATAGTTTATCTTGCTCAGTTTTATTCTTCTTGGAGAGCAAAGTAATGTCACTGCTGAAAGGTTATCTATGTTGTTCTTTCCATTCTTTTACTGCTTCTTTCAACCTTTTGTATTAAGAGATATTATTTGTTGGGGTATGGCTATCTATGATTGTTTGGATTGTCTTGCACAGTTTGTCATCCTGGTGTTGATAACTTTTGTTCAAGATTAGGATTTTGTTCTCGGTTGTGTTAATCCTGGTTGTCTTGTTTTTGTTAGTGTTCTCTCGAAGATTATATTTTTAATAAAACTAAGGTGGAGAGGCATGTTTTTAGGGTATTGGATCGTTGGTCATACTGAGAGCTACTTGTAGGTTGAATCGGGGAAGAGAGGGGAGAGGATGGGCTGGTGGCAGCCATTTTGTTGTTATTGTATGTGGTGTAGCCTTGGAGGTGTGGAGAGTGGTGGTTGCTGGGCCGGCGTCCTCCTGCGCTACCTTGTTGAATAGTTGATTTTTCGGCGTTTTACTTGCTGGCCTTGGTGCTGTTCCTCTTAGAGTGCGCTCTCATAATTACTACAGGAATTGTTGATTTAAGAAGAAGTTGTAGTTATTACAAAGGTTTAGGGGTTACGTTGTTCGGCTGGCAAGAGGGGCTAGAGTGTTGCTTCGGTTTGTGGGCAGTATTCGTTGATCTCTATTATGTTCGATT
Organism: Cherax quadricarinatus; assembly: GCF_026875155.1. Taxonomy (NCBI): domain Eukaryota; kingdom Metazoa; phylum Arthropoda; class Malacostraca; order Decapoda; family Parastacidae; genus Cherax; species Cherax quadricarinatus. The sequence goes on from NW_026506169.1 coordinate 27,503, forward strand.
TGTAGGTTTCACTGTGGTAATCTTTGTCATTCTGGGGTGCTACACGTTGGGTTAGTGCAGATTTTGCATGTAACTATGTCATCATAGGAGCATTGGTAGCTCTGATAGTTGGAGAATAGTACGGAGCTCGGTGGTCGCTGCATGCCGCTGCCGCTCTTGGTTTATTGGAGAATGCCGAAATAGAGCCCCTGGTCTCTCTGGAATAACAATGAAACAAAAATAAAGTTCCTACCAGAAAAATTGTAAAACAGTCTTTGGTAAATATCTTTTAATGGCCCATCTTGGCCTCAGGGACATTTTCCAGTTGTTTTAAAGACTGCTAGCGATGATCTTTCTTGTAAATCCCATTAAAAACATCCAATCAGCCGGGAAACTGGTAGACCTATTCTTTACTGAAGTCACTGGAAAAGTTCTTGAGATCATTTCCATCAGGAACTGAATACTATATGGAGTTTAATCACCTTTTTACTGAAAAACAATTTGGCTTTAGAAAACCCATAGAGGTACCAATCATGCAATAAATAATATTTTTTGATACGTAGAGAGTCTGATACATCAGGGCAATCTTGCCTTAATTGACACTCAGAATGTTCATAAAGCTTTTGATAGCTTATGGCATGATGGTCTCTATATACAAACTTATTGGTCCTACCCAGTACTGTTGCAACCCTTGAATGGCGTTGCAAATGATTATTTTGTTTATATATTATGTATATTCCTTTTCTTATAATTTTATATTTGCTGATATGTGCGATAATAGCTAAATCGTAAAATGTATTGCTTTTATATTGTTTATTTGACTTATGTTGTTAGGATGTGTAACATTTTAAGTGCTCAGTTCAAGTTTGATTGTCAAACTTACTGTAATTATCGCTTGTAGTCGTCTAGACTGCGGTTCTAGAGAGCTGCAGTGGTTCCAGTTGCACTATCAACGTGATCGAGGGGGGGGGGGGGTGTCCTCACCTCGCCTAAAGGATTCAGGTCTGCTCTAGATCTCTTGGTGGTTGGACAGATTGTCTGTCTCAATTATATTGTAGTTACTGTAGAAACTTGTTCCCAGAACACTGTATAGACTTATTGTTTTTCGACGTTTTGTACTGAGGTTGTGTGTCCCATGACACTTGAGGCATCTCAGGTCCTGAACTATAGATTTTTGACCTAATTTGTACTGGTTTCTGTGTATTAACACAGTCGGAGATTTTTTTATGTTGAACTTATTTCAGTGTATGGGGAGTTTTGTAAACTTTTGTAGTGGAGGATCTGTGAATGGTTCCCTACTTAGTGTCGTTATATTCTCCTTGTTCCTGATTCTGTGTTGCAGTGCTTGTTGTATTGCTTATTGGGCTTAGCCCTTCTTTTTTGTTGTTCAAGCCTGACTGTTCTGGTTGCCAGGTCGGTCATGAAGTTAGTATATTAGAGGACACTTTGTCAATCACTTGTTTTAGTCTAGTCGAGTAGTGAGACATAGCGAACTAAATTAGAGAACTTACACACCATACACACTTACTTGTACATATTTGTTATATTTATGTCTAAATGTTAATGTACCAGACGGTACTTAAGAATATAAAGGTGATATGTGCTTTCAGCTCAATATTTCTTGTACTTGAGAGAAGTCTGACTATTATTTTGATTAACTCTGTGATTAATTTAATTTAATTTAATTTGATCATATACTTCTAGTACTTAATAAAAATTTATTAAATTTTAATTTTCTTAGTTAGTAGCCTACCAGTTGTAATCCGAAGCACTATTGAATTCATACTGAATTCTATGGATAATTGGACAGGGATTCTGACTACTTGTTATGAAAAACCCAGTAACAGGAGGTATGCCTAGAAGGGCAGCCTTTTAGTATACACTGGAGATCTCTAAGCTATTTAGAATCGCATTTTTTGTACAATGGGGGCCTGTCCGGGAGGCTCTTGATCCAAGGTGTGGGAGAGAAATTGTCTTGTTTGACATACTAGTAAACTCTATGTTCAAAAAACTTTGAGTACTTTCCTTAATTGAAGACTTTGAGTTTAGTCTTGTACAACATACCTGGTGGATGTATGTACATGACTGAGTCTCTTTGTTCTAAGGAGATGGATATACTGTTTATGATTCTAAGCTCTAAAGGAATAAACCAACTACTAAACCATTTCCTTTTAGGATTTTAGTTTCCCTTAATCACTCTCTCGTGTACAATTATTTTTGTGATGTATGCAAAGTGAAACAGTTAAATTGATACTCTGACTTTGAGTTAGTACATTTAAAACTTCAGACGTGTTGGCAAGTCAGCCAAATATCTCGGTTTGTGACGTATAACAGGATTACACCGCCAGAAACTGTCGAGCATTAATTAAAGTATATTGATTCTGTCATACAGAGATGTCCTTCTGATTATGTATTTCAGATTCAGAAAGTCTAGGTAAATTAGAAAGTATAACTCTTATTTGATGACGTAGAAGAAAGAGCAATAAGGCAGAAGTGTCTGAGCCTAATGAACCTCCGCTCAAACCTTCCAGGCCTCACGACACAATAGTACAGTTAGCTGGTTGGATTGACTCAGCCTATATACTAGTTACTGTGTATGCTACACCTGTTTTAAGTATCCTAGACCAGATCTTAGACTCTCTAGAGACTCGGCTGGGACGAAGTAGTCCGACCTAAGGATCCGTCCAGACACGTTTAGATTTCCTTACTCCTCCATTACCACTGGTCTAGCTCTCAGTAACTGTTTGAGAGGTCTTCTTGAACGCCTCATTATTGTTGCAGACTGCACAAATAGAGGCACAGAGGAAATTGAACGAAGAGATTTCCAAAGAGAAAATGTTCGTCTGGGAAAAGACAAAGACTGATCTGATAGATTTCATGTCACCAGGGACACATTTAATGTGCAGAAAGCGCATCCATGGTTCTATAGTTTTTTGAAAGTGACTTAGACAACCTATCTTGATGTGTTGAAACTGGCACGTGCTTGAACTGGCCACGTTAAGCAGTGGGCAACATTGTTGCATACAGCGTGACAGGAAGTGATCAAACTTGTACTGCTACCTTACCATTTGCCAAGTCCATTAGCTATGACGCGAGTAAACAACACATGTTCTAGAGACTTATAACTTGTTACCTGTAAGTATCAAAGAGCATTACGTACGTTACAACGACGACAAGATCAAACTTGTGTAGAATTCCTCGGGAGAATAAAGTTGCTTTTGAGAGGAGATGGTCTAGAGCTGTCCCAAGTGTAAAACCTACTATTGCTCATGTTCGGTTGTTACTACTACGATAGAGGTTTATCAAAACTGATAGGCCTGCTGACATACATGATTATCTGTCGATCATACTACTCGGATATTTCTGGAAACTGCAGCACTTAGCAGAACAATTACGAGATTTCTCACAAAACTTGTACGTACTAAAAACAGACAAACAACATACCGGTAATAAAAAATTGTGCCTAGAAGTTGGCAACCTAATCAGACTGCTTCATTGCCGGCCTGATGTATCCTGCTACTGTAACTTCTCGTTACTTTACCAGGATAAACTCACAATCCTGAATCTGTCTTTGTGGTAGACTGGAAATTGATATTGAGAAGAAAAGTTATAAGTACCTATTGTAACAGAAATGGACATGCTAGAGGTGTTATTGCTATAAGTTAGAAAAGAGATACGAGATCAGTCGTGATGGTGGCGCCCCCATCACAATGCTATCCTCTTCCGAGCAAACAAAGGCACCCAAATCCTAGTAATACCTTGATCCTACATGTTTTAGATAATGTTTATCAGGATAGATGCTAGCGCAGAAAGTGTATCTGGACGAAAAAGATTCGTTCAAGCCTTGTGTCCTTTTTTTCAAGAGGTTAGAATAGGATTTTGTACGGAATCCATCTAAACTGAGATAGTTACTTTCAGAGAACTGGCAGTTATCTCACGTTATTAAGAGAGAGTACTGCCCCCAAAACTGACGTTTCCTATTGCAAGAATAAGGGTCGGAAATGTATTGTTAGAAAGCTTTTGGAGGGGACTGTTATAAAAGTGCCTCCTGCACAAAGTTTATATGAAACAAGTATTTATACTGGTTATATTTCAGTGGGGTTATCCAGTGGTTGTATTTCCATCAGGTCAGTGGACTTGTTGGATTGGGAACGATAATCCTTCATGCGGTTTATGTAAAGAACCCACTTGTGGATTGATAATAACACTGATTGATTGATAATTTTGTTATTGAAGCTTGTAGAGAGAAACCTATTTTATTTCCTCTCAGCCAATTTACAGAGAGCTATGTCAAAGATACAACAACCATTTCCGTGTCTTCCTGTTGAGTTAGTGGATGCATGATTTGGGCTTGAATATGTTGTTTTGTGATGCTCTGCGCCCCAGGGTTCATTAACACTGAACCCCCGGTCAGCATACCTAGTCAGGACACAACTTATGTTAAATTTTTAAATCATTGATGATTTAATTCAGGATTCAGTTTGTATGTTCAGTCACTGGAATGACTGAGAGATATAGCAGTTACTGGAGTTGAAGCAAAGGTTATCGATAATTGTAATAGTTTTGTAATGGTGTACTGATGGAGAAAAATAAATGTTAGTTGTTCAGCGGATTAGTGTTTCCACACAGTCATGCATTCGTAGTGTTTACCAGTTACATTTCGTGAACAAGCGATTATTTTGCTCACAATAGTACTCCATAGGAGGACTTTGGTGTCAAGAAGACAACGTTAATAACTGGCTAACATTTTACTTGGCCAATGTTGAAGGAAACAGTTAGTGATCATTGTGCGGACGTGGCCACGATGATGTCAAGTGACAGGCAATCAGCGCTACTCAACCCCAACCTACACCCTCTCTCTGAATTCCGTTAAGTAGCAAACTCAGGTTCATCTGGACTAGAGTTTGTTTTTTTCCAAATCAGACTCGTTCAAAAGGGTTGAAGAATCTGCTTTGCTCTGTTACCTGTGTTGAGTCCTAATTTCATCTTTCCATTTTTTACTCATAAGTGGAGTTGTTATGCGTGGGTGCTGTGCTGTCAACAGTCAATCATCCATGTTATTCTCCATCACTATATGTTACTATTCATCTAAGCTCAAACGACACCAGAAAAATTAGCTATAGCTTTGTGGTGTCCTTTGAACATTTTTGACGTGGATTTGGGCATTCCCCATTTAAAATTTACGTTATTTTTGCCCAAATACCGTTTATTACTTCCTATGTCAAAATTCAGTAAAGTAATTAATCCCTCCAGCCCATATTAACTATATATATACTCATGTCTAATTATTATATTTCATCTATTTACAGTATTGTTATGTAAGGTAGACATAAGCTGAGTGATGAGTGGGTAGGGTGGTGTGGGCGAGGTTCTGCGTGACGCAACACTGGTTCCTGCCGCAGACCCCCCCTTCACTACACTACCTTAAGCTGTTTCTTATCAGATGTCCATACTGCATAGCATCCACAAATCCTTTCTTAAGTGAGGAATGCAGTTCTCCTCTACTATGATCGAGCCTCAAAGTGCCCTCCTTGTCTGCGCTTATCCTGTCATCTACACAGATTGTACTTCACCTCACGTATGCAGAGTTACGATACTGTGTACTAGCTAGTACTAGGGGTATTCCTTGTGACGGACGCTGTGAAATGTAGAGGTGCTTGGCCACAAGAAGAGACTGATTAATATGTTTATATTAAATTGTATGATATGAGTATTCAGTAATAATGTGAAAGACCTTAATGCAACTCCTAGTGCGACAGTTCTGTCGTGTTGGGGGGGAGGTTGTTGCAACCCCTGAATGAATGGGTTGCAATGCATTATTATGTTATATATATAATGTATATTACCTTTTCATATTAATTTTATATTGCTTCTATTGCGATAAATAGCTAAATGTAAATGTATTGCTTTATATTGTTATTTGTTTCGTTGTTTGGGGTTTGTTAACATATTAAGTGGCTCAGGTTCAAGTACTTCTGATTGTCAAATCTTACTGTAATTAATCGCTTGTAGCGTTTAGACTGCAGGCTTCTGAAGCTGCTGTTGTCCACGTTGCTTATCACGTGATCGAGGAGGGGGTGTCCTCACCCTTAGCCTAAAGCTCATCAAGTCTGCTCTAGGACTCGCTTGGGGTGGTTGGACAGATTGTCTGTTCTAATATTCTTGTTAGTTCTGTAGACTATGTTCTCAGAACATGTATAGACTTAGTGATTTTCGACGTCTTGTACTTGAGGCTTGTGTGTCCATAGACATCTGAAGCATCTCAGGTCCTGATCTATAGCTTTTTGTCCTTAATTTTGTACTGGTTTCTGTGTATTAACACAGTCGGGGGATTTTCTTTTGCTGAATTAGATTCAGTAGTATGGGGAGTTTTGTTAACTATTTGCGCGAGGATCCTGCAGCCCAAGATCTACCCCCTCCACCCCCCCCCCCCGGCACCTACTGCACACAAACTCCATCCCATGTCCTGCCCCCTTCTCGCCCTCCCCCCCCCCCCAGTCCGCCAGCCTTCGCTCTCCCTCTCCCCTTTATTGCCCCCCCCCCTAATGCGGCCCCCCCCCCCCCCCCCCCCCCCCCCCCCCCCCACCCCCCCCCCCCCCCCCCCAACCCCCAGGCACTCTATGTCTTGCCTTGTTCTAAGCATGACTGTTCTGGTTGCCTGTCGGTCAAAGAAGTTAGTTTATTAGAGGACTTTGTCACCTGAAATCACTTGTGTTTAAAGTCTAGTCGAGTCGTGGTGACATAGCGAACTACTTTGAGCACTTACACACATTTCACACTTACCTTGTTACAATTTGTATATCTTATTAATGTTTATGTACCTGACGGTACCTTAAGAATTTTAAATGTGATATGTGCTTTCAAGCCACAATAATTTTGTACTTGAGGAAGTGTTATGATTTTGAATCTGGATTAATTTAATTTAATTTATTTGATAAAATACTCTTAGTATTAATAAATTTATGTAAATTTTAATTTCTATAGTTAGTAGCCTACCGTTGTAATCCCGAAGCACTATTGAATAATACTGAATTCTGTATGGATAATTGGACCAAGGAACTGACTACTTGTTATGAATAACCAGTAACAGGCGGATGCTAGAAGGGCAGTCCTTTCTGTAATTCACTGGGATCTCTATGCTTTTTAGAATCGCGTTTTTTGTTAACACAGACCATAATGGACCTTTCTCAGAATAATATATAACTTCTTAAACTCAAAGAAAAATCATTCCCACTTTCACGGCAGGTCAACAGAGCCTTTTTTCCTACAGCTGGTGGTCCCACAAGGTTCTTGTCTTAGTCCAATTTATAATTGAATATTTTTTGTGGAATGACCTTCCTCAACCAGAGTTTAATGATTCTATTATAACGCCAATTTGCAGATGATGTCTATCCATGTCGTGTCATCACTCGGATACAGGAAAATACAGTTGAGAGAGTCACAGGGCCAAAAAGTTTTTCTCTAAGCCCATCGTAATCGCTAAGCGAAAATCGGGGACTGTTACTGAGTTATCGCTACTATTGTACTTCCATTCAATGCTAAATGTAAATTGATTTGTGTCGCTGGCACCCAGTTCCTCTGAAACTTCAAAATTTATTAACAAGGAATTCATTGTTTGCCAGAACTAAGTCAAACAGGTTATTACCCCTTGTGGGTTCTGTCCCAAACTGCTTCAAAAAACAATCCTGAACTACTTCTAAGAAGTCGTATGATTCTAAATTCCCAGTCAAGAATTTCCAATCAATATGACTAAAGTTAAAGTCTCCTAGAATTACTACATTATCGTGCCTTGTGGCCCTAACAATTTCCTCCCATAGTAGCCCTCCCCTGGTCCCTATCTAAATTTGGGGACGGTATATCACACCTAAATTAATTTTTCATGCCCTTCTGAAAATTCTATCCAAACAGACTCTGTATGTGTTTTTCAACTTAATACCCGTTTTTCTGCAACAGTTCAAGCGATTCTCGGACATACAATGCCACCCCCCACCCCCCTTCCCGGACACTTCTATCTACTTGGAAACAATTTAAAACCCTGAATGTGACATTCTGCAGGCATGTCCCGACTTTTTGTATTAAACCACGTCTCAGTAATGGCAAATTTACATCAGTGTTACCTGCACTAGCAACTAGTCTCAACTCCCATCTTATTCCTAGCACTGCGACAAATTTGTGTAATAAATATTTAAAGACCCTCCTCTCTCTTTAACCCTTCCTGCTCATTTCTGTTATTCCACTAAACCTATTAGTGCCCCTTGTCAATTAGTGCCACTGGTTTCCAATATCCACCTCATTTTGCCTTTACTAGTTCTCCTAGTACTCCTATTACTAACCCTGCGACTTCACAGTTTTCCCGCCAAAACCCATACCACTAACTTTTTCCTAGTTTAAAGACCTAACAGCTCCCATCCACGCGTTGGCCAGCTCCCACCCCACACCTAGATAAGTGAAACCCCATCCCTGGCATACATGTCATTTTCTGCCATAGAAGAGGTCCCAGTTGTCAATGAATGTTACCGCATTTTCCTTACAGTATTTGTCCAGCCAGCAATTGACACCAAATTCCCTCTGGACAACCATTCTTTTTTCCAAACTCCTCCCCTTTGGCAAAATGCCAATAGACAGGTTTCCCACCCTTCCTCCAATTAATCTCTATTGCTGACCTATACCTACTAATCAGGTCCCCCCTCTACGTCTGCCAACATCGTTGCCTCCAACATTGAGACAGATAATAGAATTGCTCCCATTACCTCTCATGATGTAAACCAGACGGCTAACAATATCCTTCATCCCAGCCCCAGGAAAACACTCCCCTCTGCCTCCTACTCCTATCCTTCAAGCAGAATGCCCTATCCATTACCTAACTTGGCTATCCCCAACAACAACAATGTTTTTTTACCTCTTTGGCGTCGTCCTTTGTGATGCTCCCCAGTAGTCGACCACATTCGTCAGGTAGCATTACACCACTTGTGGAATTCCCAAAACGTTTTCGATGGTCTTAGTTGGGGTTTCTAGGGATGTCTCACTCACGTCTGCCATGCTTCCTTGGTGCTCGTTGTGGCATTCCCCCAGTAGAACAATCACATTCGTCAGGTAGCACGGAGAATGGGTTGGAAGTTTCCACGGGAGTCTTCTGGTTTCTCGTTGTTTCTGCTTCTCCAACCGTTTTTCTTGATCCTCAAACTTGGTTCCATGTTGCCCGGCCACTGACCAAGCTGGGCCCTCTTAACCTGGGGACTCACAACAGGAGGATTACTACGAATCCACTTGTTCTCCTCCGTTAATCGCCGTATCTCCAGCTTAGCAACTCTGAGCTCCTCTCTCAGCTGCTGGTAAAGTTGCTCGAGAGAGGGCATCCTGGTTCAGATTCACAGAGAGCACACAAACAGGTCTTCACAGAGCTAAGTACACGTGGTTCCTATATTCAAATCAGGGGATAAGTCCACTCCTTCAAATTACCGTCCAATAAGCCTGACATCTATAGTGGGCAAGTTATTAGAATCAATTATAGCTGACATTATCAGAAGTCACCTTGAAGAGCATAACTTGATAAATGAATCTCAGCATGGATTCCCGAGAGGTCGTTCCTGCCTGACAAACTTACTGACGTTCTTCAATAGAACATTTGAGGCAGTTGACAGTGATAAGGAATATGATATTGTTATTTTGGATTTTAGTAAAGCTTTCGATAAGTTCCTCACAAGAGACTCTTAAGAAAAGTGGCAGTTCATGGTATAGGAGGTAAAGTTCTAGCATGGATTGAGGCATGGCTTACCAATAGAAAGCAAGAGTTACCATTAATGGAGTGAAATCTGAATGGGGATTAGTCACTAGTGGCGTTCCACAAGGATCAGTTTTAGGCCCTCTCTTGTTTATAATTTACATTAATGACCTTGATGAAGGATTACGAGTGACATGAGTAAGGTTGCTGATGATACAAAGATAAGCCGTATAATTCACTCTGAGGAGGACGTCAATGAACTCCAGACGATTTGGACAAATAATGTCTTGGTCTGAAAAATGGCAGATGAATTCAATGTCGATAAGTGTAAGGTACTTGCCCTTGGTAATGAAAATAACCCTCGAAGCTATAAATCTAGGTGAAGTAAGCTTGATCATACAGAATGTAAAAAGACTTGAGAGTCATGGTAAGCAGAAATCTAAGCCAAGACAGCAGTGCCTTAGTGTGCGCAACAAGGCCAACAGATTACTTGGATTTATCTCGAGAAGTAAAAAGAAACCAAAGTTTCCCAAAAATTATTTTTGCAGCTCTATAAAATCACTAGGGGAGGCCTCATTTGGATTTTGCTGCTCAGTTTTGGTCTCCTTACTACAGATGGAACATAACTCATTAGA
>NW_026506170.1:0-42983 GCF_026875155.1 Cherax quadricarinatus
TGGGGTTTGGGTTTTTTGTGAGTGAGTGGGTGAGGTGTGGGTGTTGTATTGAGGTGGTGGATGGGTGGGGGCTTATGTGGGTGGTGGGGAAGTTGGGGGTTTAAGCCCCCACTTGCCATACTCCGTGTGGAAGGGGGGGGGAGCTGCCAGCCCGGGGACCCGAAGATCCCAAATATGAAGACCTTCCCCCCGTTATAACTTCATCCCCCCCCCCTAGGGTCGGAGACCTTGGAGCATGGGGCAGTGTGCTCTAAAGTCCAATGAGTGGGTAAAAACCTCATAGAAACCAAGGACCCAGGGCGACCCGCTTCCTCTTTCAGAGACTCGTGTTTCGTCCAGAGAGGAAATCCCGCAGCATTCTGGGATGCGGGCCCCCCCGCGGGGGAGGGGCGAAGTATTCGAGATGTTGTTCTGAGTTACCCATGTTTTTTTTCTTTTTATTGTATTTTTGTGAATTTTGGCCAATGAATTTTGTCTTTTAAAAAATGTATATAATATATTATATTTTTTATATATATTTTTATATATATATTATATATTTTTTATATATATTTAAAAATTGAGGATAGATGGGCTAATGAGAGCATAGGCAATGGGGTAAGAGGTATGGGTAGGTTTAAAACTTTGTGTTGGAGTGTTCAGCGAGTTTGTGGTTCAGGAAGGTGGGGGCGGAGGGAAGAGGGCGATTGGTGGAATATGATGTAAAAAGAGTTGTAAGGGAGAAAAGTTTGCATATGGAAGTTTTTACAAAGTAAAAATGATGCAAGGGGGGGAAAAGTATAGGAGAAAAAAGGAGGGTTAAGGAGTGGTGAAGCAAAGTAAAAAGAGGCAAAAGAGAGAGTGGGTGAGATTTATCAAAAATTTTGTTGAAATAAAAAAAAGGTTTGGAGTGGTTAATAAGTTAAAGGGAAAACTAGAGAAAAATGGATTTGTCAGTTAAAAAATGGGAGGAGGTTATTAAATGGAGAGTTAGAGGTATTGGGAAGATGGGGGGATATTTTGAGGATTGTTAAATGTTGATGAAGATAGGGAAGCTGGATTTGTGTATAGGGCAGGGGGAATAACATTTGTAGGAGTAAGGGGGAGCCAGTTGTGAGTGGGGGGAAGTTCGTGAGGCAGTAGGTAAAATGAAAGGGGGTTAAAGGGAGCCCGGGGTTGATGGGATGAAGATTGAAAAGGGTTTAAAAAAAAGGGGGGGGGATTAAAATTTTGGAGTGATTGGGGCAAATTTTTAATTTTAAAGTAGGAAGGGGTAAGGTACCCAGGGTTGGCAGGAGCATGTGTTTTCCCTTTTTTAAAGGGAAAAAAGGGACAAAAGAGAGTGCAAAAATTATAGGGGGATAAGTTTGTTGAGGATAAACCCCGGTAAAGTGTTGGTAGAGTTTTTTATTTAAAGAAAAAAGGTAAGACGGGAATGGATAGCGATGAACAAGGGGGCTTTTGGAAGGTAGGGGGGGTGTGGACCCGGTGTTTACATGAAACTAAAGTGAACGTATTTAGTAAGGTAAAGAGGTTTTTTTTGGCATTTATGGATTTGGAAAAAGGCGTTGACAGGGTGGATGGTGGCAATGTGGGATGTTGCGGTGTATGGTGTAGGAGGTGGTTACGAAAAGCATGAACAGTTTTTACGAGGATGTGGGCTCCCAAATTTTGAGTATGTGGAAAGAGGGGAAAATTTTTTCCCAGTAAAAGTAGGGCCCTTAGACAGGATGTCTGTGTCACCGGGGGGTTTTTAATATATTTTAGATGGGGTGTAAGGAAATAAATGCGAGGGTCTGGAAAAAGGGGTGGAGTTAAAAAATAAGAATTCCCCCATAAAGTGGAAGTTGTCACAGTTTTTCTCTTGCTGTACACTGTGCTCTTGGGGGGTTTGAAGAGAAGTTGCAGGATTTGGGGGTTTTAAATTTTGGGGGGTAGCAAAAAAGAAAATTAAAAGTGAATACAGGAAAGAGTAAGGGTTTGAATAACAAAAAGATTAGGGATGAAAGTTGGATATCAGTTTGGGGGGGAAGAGTATGGAGGAGGTGAAAGTATTTAGTATTTGGGGGTGGAAAATGGCAGCGGATGGGTCTTGAAAAAAGGGGGGGAAACATAGAATTGATGAGGGGAAAAGGGTGAGGGTGCATTAGGGTCTGTGGAGGGCAAAGAAATTTGCCTTGGAGGCAAAAAAGGGGGTGTATGAGGTATAGTTTTACCAACCCTTTATAGGGTGTGAAACGTGGGTGATGAATGTTGCAGCGAGGAGAAGGTGGGGCAGTGGAGATGCATGTTGGGGGCATGTGTGGTGTATATATAATCAAGAATTCGAGTTTTGGGAAATTAGGAGGAGGTGCGGGTTTCCAAAACTGTTGTCCCGAGGGCAAAACTGTAGTGTAAAGACCCCTTTTGGCAAGACAGTGATGGGGTGAATGATGGTGAAAGTTTTCTTTTCGGGCCCCCTGCCTTGGGGGGGGAAAATGCCAGTGTGATAATAAATATATATATATATATATATATATATATATATTAATATATATTATATTATATATATATATTATATGTAGTATTTACATATATTTTGCAATATTTTCCAAAAGAAAGAATATTAAAGAGAGTTTGGGTAATGTGTGTGCAAATTAAATTTGTACGTTCAGTCATTTGGGTGGTTGTCAGTCATGGCTGTGTGCAGTCCCGGGGTGTGTCTCATGGGTGTGTGTCAGTCATGGCTTTGGGTGTCAGTCCTGGGGGGTGTGTCAGTCATGGTGTGTGTCAGTCCGGCTGTGTGTCAGTCTGGCTGTGGTCAGCCTGGCGTGTGTCAGTCCTGGTGTGTGTAATCCTGGTGTGTGTCAGTCCTGGGGTGTGTCAGTCCTGGCTAGGGTCAGTCCTGGTGGTTAGTCCGGCTGTGTGTCAGTCCCGGCTGGTGTCAGTCATGGGTGTGTCAGTCCCGGCTGTGGTCGTCGTGGCTGTTTTCAGTCATGGCTGGGGTGTCAGACAGGCTGTGAGCAGTATGGCTGTGTGTCAGTCTTGGCGTGTGTCAGTCCTGGGTGTGTGTAGTCTGGGTGTGTGAGCCCGGGTGTGTGTCAGTCAGGGGTGTGTGTCAGTCCTGGCTGCGTGGGCAGTCCCCGGCTGAATGTAGTCTGGCTGTGTGTCTCCGGCGTGTTACTCCTGGCTGTATGTCAGTATGGCTGTTTGTCAGTCGGCTTGGTCGTCTGCTGTGTGTCAGTCCTGGGTGTTGTCAGTCATGGCTGTGTGGCATCATGGCGTGTGTCATCATGGGTGTGTGTCAGTCGGCTGTTTTGTCGTCGGGTGTTTTGTCGTCATGGCAAAGTGTCGTCTGGGTTTTTCAGTCCCGGCTGTGTGTCAGTTCTGGCTGTATGTCAGTCACGGCTGTGTGTCAGTCCTGGCTGTGTGTCAGTCCTGGCTGTATGTCACTGGCTGTGGTCAGTCCCGGCTGTGTGTAGCCTGGCTGTGTGCAGTCCCGGCTGTGTGTCAGTCCCGGCTTGGGTGTCAGTCCCGGCTGTGTGTCAGTCCTGTGTTGTCTCCTGGTGTGGTCGTATGGCTGTGTGTCAGTCCTGGCTGTGTGTCAGTCCTGGCTGTGTGTCAGTCATGGCTGTGTGTCAGTCCTGGCTGTGTGTCAGTCCTGGCTGTGTGTCAGTCCTGGCTGTGTGTCAGTCATGGCTGTGTGTCAGTCTGGGTGTGTCGTTGGCGTGTGTCATATGGGTTGGTCAGTCCTGGCTGTGTGTCAGTCCTGGTGTGTGTCGTCCTGGCTGTGTGTCAGTCCCCGGCTGTGGTCAGTCCTGGGTGTGTCAGTCCCCGGTTGGTCCCGTCCTGGTGTGTGTCAGTCCTGGCTGTGTGTCAGTCCTGGTGTTTGGTTTTGTCCGGCTGTTTCAGTCTGGCTGTGGTCAGTCTGGCGTTTTGTTTAGTCCTGGCTGTGTGTCAGTCCTGGGTGGTGTCAGTCCCGGCTGTGGGGGCATCCTGGTGTGTGTCAGCCTGGTGTGTGTCAGTCCTGGCTGTGTGTCAGTCCTGGCTGTGTGTCAGTCCTGGCTGTGTGTCAGTCCTGGCTGTGTGTCAGTCATGGCTGTGTGTCAGTCATGGCTGTGTGTCAGTCCGGGTGTGTGTCGTCCCGGCTGTGTGTCGCCCTGGGGTGTGGGCAGTCCTGGCTGTGTGCTCCTGGCTGTGTTCAGTCCTTGCTGTGTGTCAGTCCTGGCTGTGTTCAGTCAGGCTGGTGCAGTCCTGGCTGTGTGTCGTCCTGGCTTGTGTCTGTCCTGGCTTGGGGTCAGTCCTGGCTTTGGGGTCGTCCGGTGTGTGTCAGTCATGGCTGTGTGTCAGTCCGGCTGGTGTCGTCCCGGCTTGTGTCGTCCGGCTGGTGTCAGTCTGGCTGTTTTGCAGTCATGGGTGTGTAGTCCTGGCTTGTGTCATCCCGGCTGTGTGTCATCATGGGGTGTGTCGCCTGGCGTGTTCGTCCTGGTGTGTGTCGTCCCCGGGGGTGTTTTCAGTCTGGCGTGTGTCGGGCCCGGCTGTGTGCAGTCCTGGCTGTGTGTCAGTCATGGGTGTGTCAGTCTGGCGTGTGTCAGTCCTAGCTGGTGAGTCATGGGGGTGTGTCGTCTGGCTGTGGTCAGTCAGGCTGTGTGTCAGTCCCTGGGTGTGGTCGGCAGGCGGGTGTGTCAGTCCTGGCTGTGTGTCAGTCCTGGCTGTGTGTCAGTCCTGGCTGTGTGTCAGTCCTGGCTGTGTGTCAGTCCTGGCTGTGTGTCAGTCCTGGCTGTTGTCCGCCTGGTTGTGTGTCAGTCTGGCTGGTTCGTCATGGCTGTGTGTGGGCCTGGCTGTGTGTCAGTCCTGGTGGGTCGTCCCGGTGGTGTCAGTCCTGGCGTGGTCGTCTGGCTGTGTGTTTAGTCATGGCGTGTGTCAGTCATGGTATGTGTCAGTCCGGCGTGTGTCGTCCTGGCTGTGTTCAGTCCTGGCTGTGTTTTTCAGTCCCGGCTGTTGTAGTCCTGGTGTTGTCAGTCATGGTTGTGTCAGTCCCGGCTGTGTGTCAGTCATGGCTGTGTGTCAGTCCCGGGTGTGGTCATCGGCTGGTGTCAGTCATGGCGTTTTGTCAGTCCCGGCTGTGTGTCGTCCGGCTGTGTGTCAGTCATGGTGTGTGTCAGTCCTGGGTGTGTGTCGTCCTCTGTGTGGGCATCATGGCTGTGTTTTCAGTCCGGCTGTGTCGCATGGCTGTGTGTCCGTCCCGGCTGTTGTCAGTTGGGTGGTGTCGTCATGGCTTGTGTCAGTCCTGGCTGTGGTCAGCCTGGCGTGTGTCTTTATGGCGGTGTGTCAGTCCTGGTTGTGGTCAGTATGGCTGTGTGTCAAAACCCGGCTGTGTGTCATCCCGGCTGTGGTCATCATGGCTGTGTGTCAGTCTGGTTTTGGTCAGTCATGGCTGTGTGTCTCCCGGCTGTGTGTCAGTCATGGGTGTGTGTCCCGTCCCGGCTGTGTGTCAGTCCTGGCTGGTGTTTAGTCCTGGGTTGTGTCCCGCTGGTGGTGTCGTCATGGCTGTGTGTCAGTCCTGGCGTGTGTCAGTCCCTGGCTGTGTGTCTCCTGGCTGTGTGTCGTCCCGTGTGTAGTCCCCGGCTGTGTGTCGTCCGGCTGTTTTCATTTTGGCTGTGTTCAGTCCTGGCTGTGTGTCAGTCCTGGCTGTGTGTCAGTCCTGGCTGTGTGTCAGTCCTGGCTGTGTGTCAGTCCTGGCTGTGTGTCAGTCCTGGCTGTGTGTCAGTCCTGGGTGTGTGTGTTTCCCGGGTGTGTGTCAGTCCTAGCTGTGTGTCAGTCCTGGCTGTGTGTCAGTCATGGCTGTGTGTCAGTCCTGGCTGTGTGTCAGTCCTGGCTGTGTGTCAGTCATGGCTGTGTGTCAGTCCTGGCTGTGTGTCCGTCATGGTGTGGTCAGTCCCGGGGTTTGTGTCAGTCTGGCGTGTGTCGTCCCGGGTGTGTGTCAGATGGCTGTGGTCAGTCTGGGGTGTGGTTTTTTTTTGGGGGGTTTGGGGGGGGGGGGGGGGGGCAGTCTGGGTGTGGTGTCAGTCCCGGCTGTGTGTCGTCCTGGGTGGTTTGTTTTTGGGTCAGTTTCCCGGCTGTGTGTCGTCTGGGTGTGTGTCAGTAAGGGGTGTGTGTCAGTCCTTTTTTTTCGGGCTGTGTGCAGTCTGGCTTTGTTTTCAGTCATGGCTTTTGTAAATCCCGGCTGTGTGTCAGTCCTGGCTGTGTGTCAGTCTGGTGTGTGTCTCCGGCTGTGTGTCAGTCCTGCTGTGTGGTCCTGGCTGTGTGTCGTCCTGGCGTGTGTCAGTCCCGGCTGTGTGTTTGTCCTGGGTGTGTCGTCTGGCTGTGTGTCGCCTGGTGGGTCGTCCCGGCTGTGTGCAGTCCGGGGGGTGTGTCGTCTGGTGTGGTGTCCTGGCGTGTGTCAGTCCCGGGTGTGTGTCAGTCCCGGCTGTTTGTCAGTCCTGGCTTGGGGGTGTCCGGCTGTGTGTCAGTCCCGGCTGTGTGTCAGTCCTGGGTGTGTCAGTCTGGCTGTGTGCAGTCGGTGGTGTCAGGGCTGGCTTGTGTCAGTCCCCGGCTGTGTGTCGTTGGCTGTGTGTCAGCCGGCTGTGTGTAGTCCCGGCTGTGTTCAGCCTGGGTGTGTGTCGTCTGGCTGTGTGTCAGTCCTGGCTTGTGTCAGTCTGGTGTGTGTCGTCCGGCTGTGTGTCAGTCCTGGGTTTTGTGTCCTTGGGTCCCTGGTGTGTGTCAGTCCTGGCTGTGTGCGTCTGGCTGTGTGTAGTCCCCGGCCCGTGTGTCAGTCCTGGCTGTGTGTCAGTCCTGGCTGTGTGTCAGTCCTGGCTGTGTGTCAGTCCTGGCTGTGTGTCAGTCCTGGCTGTGTGTCAGTCCTGGCTGTGTTTGTCAGTATGGCTTGTGTCAGTTGGTGGTGTCATCCTGGCTGTTTTGTCTTCTGGCTGTGTGTCAGTCCTGGCTGTGTGTCAGTCCTGGCTGTGTGTCAGTCTGGGTGTGTGTCAGTCCCTGGTGTTGTAAATCCTGGGGTGTTGTCAGTCCCGGCTGGTTCGTCTGGCTGTTTTGTCGTCTGGCTGTGGTCGTCTGGCTGTGTGTCAGTCCTGGCGTGTGTCAGTCATGGCTGTGTGTCAGTCCTGGCTGTGTGTCAGTCCTGGCTGTGTGTCAGTCCTGGCTGTGTGTCAGTCCTGGCTGTGTGTCAGTCCTGGCTGTGTGTCAGTCCTGGCTGTGTGTCAGTCCTGGCTGTGTGTCAGTCATGGCTGTGTTTAGTCCTGCTGTGTGTCAGTTTTTTTCCCTTTCACTGGCTGTGGTTTTTCTCCTGGCTGTGTGTCAGTAGGCTGGGTGTCAGTCCCTGGTGTGTGTCAGTTGGCTGGTTCAGTCCGGCTGTGTGGGCAGTCCTGGCTGGGTCAGTCCTGGCTGTGTGTCAGTCCTGGCGTGTGTCAGTCCTGGTTTTGGTCAGCAGGGTGTGTGTTTGTCCCCGGCTGTGGCAGTCTGGCGTGTGTAGTCCTGGTGTTGTCAGTCCCCGGCTGGTGTCAGTCCTGGTGTGTGTCAGTTGGCTGTGTGGGCAGTCTGGCTGTGTTTCAGCATGGTTGTGTCTCCTGGTGTGTGTCAGCCTGGCTGTGTTCAGTCTGGGTGTGTGTCAGTCTGGTGTGTGTCGTCCCTTTTTTCTGGGGGTGTCAGTCCTGGCTGTGGCGTCTGGCGTGGTCAGTCTGGCTGTGGTCAGTCCGGCTGGTGTCAGTCATGGCTTGTGTGTCCTGGCTGTGTGTCAGTCCCGGCTGGTGTGTAGTCTGGCTGTGTGTCAGTCCCGGCTGTGTGTCATCCTGGCTGGTGTCGTCATGGTGTGGTCAGTCCTGGCTGGTTTTCATCTTTGGGTGTGTGTCAGTCCTGGCTGTGTGTCAGTCCTGGCTGTGTGTCAGTCATGGCTGTGTGTCAGTCCTGGCTGTGTGTCAGTCCTGGCTGTGTGTCAGTCATGGCTGTGTGTCAGTCCTGGCTGTGTGTCAGTCATGGCTGTGTGTCAGCCGGCTGTGTGTCAGTCCTGGGGTTTTTGTAAATCTGGCTGTGTGTCAGTCCTGGCTGTGTGTCAGTCCTGGCTGTGTGTCAGTCCTGGCTGTGTGTCAGTTCTGGCTGTGTGTCAGTCCTGGCTGTGTGTCAGTCGGCTGTTGTGTCCGGTGTGGGGTCGTCTGGCTGTTGTCAGTCTGGCTGTGTGTCAGTCCCGGTGGTGTCAGTCTGGCTTGTGCAGTCTGGTTGTGCAGTCCGGGGTGTGGTCCACCGGCTGTGGCATCCCCGGGGTTTTGTCAGTCCGGCTGTGTGTCAGTCCTGGCTGTGTGTCAGTCCTGGCTGTGTGTCAGTCCTGGCTGTGTGTCAGTCCTGGCTGTGTGTCAGTCCTGGCTGTGTGCAGTCCTTTTTGGCTTGGTTGGGGTCAGTCCGGCTGTGTGTCAGTCCTGCTGTGTGTCTTCTGGCTGTGTGTCAGTCTGGCTGTGTGTCGTCCCTTTTTTCCTGGCTGTGTGTCAGTTTGGGTGTGTGTAGTCCTGGTTGTTGTCGTCGGCGTGTGTCGTCCCGGCTTTGTCAGTCCTGGCTGTGGGGCATTTTCCTGGGGGTTGTCGCTGGGTTTGGGGCAGTCCCGGCTGGTGTCGTCCGGGTGTGTTCGTCCTGGCTGTGTGTCAGTCCCCGGCTGTGTTCAGTCCTGGCTGTGTCAGTCTGGGTGTGTGTCAGTCATGGCTGGTGTCAGTCCTTTTTTGGCTGTGGTGTCAGTCATGGTGTGTTCAGTCCTGGCTGTGTGTCAGTCCTGGCTGTGTTCGTTCTGTGTGGGCAGTCTGGCTGTGTGTCAGTCCCGGCTGTTTCCCGTCCTGGCTTTTGGGGCAGTCTGGCTGTGTGTCAGTCCCGGCTGGTGTCAGTCCTGGCTGTGTGTCAGTCCTGGTGTGTGCAGTCCTGGCTGTGTGTCATTCCCCGGCTGGTGTTTAGCCCCTTTTTGTGTCAGTCCGGGTGTTTCAGTCCTGGGGTGTGTGTCGTCCTGGCTGTTGTCAGTCGGTGTGTGTCAGTCCCCGGTGTGTTCAGCCCGGCTGTGTGTTTAGTCCCGGCTGTGTGTCGCATGGCTGTGTGTCAGTTGGCTGTGGTCGTCCTGGCTGTGTGTCCCTCCTGGCTGTGTGTCAGTCCTGCTGGGGGGGGGGGGGGGGGGGGGGGGGGGGGGGGGGGGGGGGGGGGGGGGGGGGGGGGGGGGGGGGGGGGGGGGGGGGGGGGGGGGGGGGGGGGGGGGGGGGGGGGGGGGGGGGGGGGGGGGGGGGGGGGGGGGGGGGGGTTCAGTCCTGGCTTGTGTCGTCCCCCTGGGTGTGTCAGCCCCTTGGGCCTTGTGTCAGTCCTGGGGTGTCAGTCCGGGGGTGGTTTTGTCAGGCTGGTGCTCCTGGTGGGGGTGTCAGTTTTTTGGGGGTGTGTGTCCGTCCGCTGTTTAGGGGGTTTTGTTCCGTTGGTTTTTGTGGGCAGTCCCGGGGTGTGTGTCGTCCGGTGTGTGTCAGCTGGGTGGTGTCCCCGTCTTTCTGTGTGTCAGCTGGCTTGTGTCAGTCCTGGCTGTGTGGTAAATATGGCTGGTGTCGTCGGGCTGTGTGTCAGTCTGGCTTTGGGGGGTTGTCCCTGGTTTTGTGTCCCCCTTGGCTGTTTTTGTCGTCCCTGGCTGGGGGTCAGTCCCTGGCTGTGGGTCAGTCCGGCCTTTTTTGTCAAACGGGGGGTGTTGTCGTCCTCGTGTGGTCAGTCATGGCGTGTGTCAGTCCCTGGTGTGTGTCGTCCGGGGTGTGTGTATTTGGGTGTTGTGTCAGTCCTGGTTTTTGGGTCAGTCCCCGGCGTGTGTCAGTCCCCCCTTTGGGTGTGGCGTCCGGGGTTGTCAGTCCTGGCTGTGTGTCAGTTGGCTTTGGTGTCAGTCCTGGTGGTGTCAGTTCGGGGTGTGTGTCAGTCCCGGCTGTTGTGTGTTTTGTCATCTGGCTGTTTCGTCTGGTGTTGTTCCTGGTTGTTCAGTCCTGGCTGTGTGTCGTCCCCGGCTGTGTTCGTCCCGGGCTGGGTGTGTTGGTTTTTTGTGTCAGTCTGGTTGTGTTCCCCGTCATGGCTGTGTGCAGTCCCGGCTGTGTTCGTCCCTGGCTGTGTGTCAGTCCTGGTGTGTGTCTCCGGGCCCGGTTTTGGGCAGTATTTTGGCGCCCGGTGTGGTTTGTTTGGCTGTGTTACCCCCGGGTGGGTCGTCCTGCTGTGTGTTAGCCCTGGCTGTGGTTATCCCGGCTGTGTGTTTGGCTTGTGTCAGTCCCGGGCTCCTGGTGTGTGTCAGTCCTGGCTGTGTTAGTTGGTGTGTGTCTTTCCTTTTGGGGTGTGTCGTCCCGGCTGTGTGTTTAGTCCCGGCTGTGTGTCGTCTGGGCTGTGTGTCGTCCGGGGGGGTGTGTTTCGTATGGCTGTGTGAGGGGCCCGCTGTGTGTCAGTCCTGGCTGTGGTCGTCCCTGGCTGTTTGGGGCGGGCCTGGTGTGTGTTTGTCATGGCTGTGTTTTTCAGCCTGGCTGTGGCGTTTGGTGTGTGGCAGGCTTTGTGTGTCGTCCTGGCTGTTGTGTTGGTGTTGGGGGTCTGGGGTGTCGTCCTGGGGGGGTGTAGTTGCTTTTTGTCGTCCGGCTGTGTGTCAGTCCTGGGTTTGTGGGCAGTCCCTGGCTGGTGTCAGTCCTGGGTGTGTGTTCATCCTGGCTGGGTTTTGGTGTGTGTCAGTTCCCGGCTGTGTGTCAGTCCTGGCGTGTGTCGTCCGGTGTGGGGGTCGTCCCGGCTGTGTGGGCGTCCCCTTTTTTCAGTTGGGTGGGTCAGTCCTGCTGGGGTCAGCTGGCTGTGTGTCAGCCTGGCTGTGTGTCGTCCTGGTGGTGTGTCGTGGCTTTGTTGTGTGTGTCAGTCCTGGGGTGTTCAGTCGGGTGTTGAGTCTGGGTGTGTCAGTCCCGGCGTGTGTCAGTCCGGCTGTGTGTCAGTCCTGGCTGTGTGTCAGGGGCCCCGGCTGTGGGGTCATCCTGGCTGTGTGTCGTCCTGGTGTGTTTTCAGTCCTGGCTGTGTTTTAGCTGGCTGTGTGGGCAAAGCCGGTGTGTGTCAGTTGGCTGGGTTTTTTGTGTCTGGTGTGGGGTCAGTCCCGGCTGTGTGTCAGTCCCTGGGGTGTGTGTCGTCCCGGCTGTGTGTCAGTCCTGGCGTGTGCAGTCCTGGTGTGTGTCGTCCTGGCTGTGTGTCCGCATGGCTGTGTGTCAGTCTGGTTTTTTGTCAAATCCGGCTGTTGTCTCCTGGTGTGTGTCTCCGGCTGTGTGTCAGTCCCCGGCTTTGTCAAATCCCTGGCTGTGTGTCATCCTTGTGTGTGTCGTCCTGGCTGTGTGTCTCCCCCGGGTGTGTTTTTCGTTGGCCCGTTTGTGTAGCCTGGCTGTGTGTCTGTCCGGTTGGGGGCAGTCCTGGCTGTTGTCAGTCCTGGCTGTGTGTCAGTCTGGGTGTGTTTTCAGTCCTGGCTGTGTGTCGTCCTGGCTGTGTGTCAGTCCCCGGCTGTGTGTCAGTCCCCCCCCCCGGGGGCCCCCCGGGTGTTGTAAGTCTGGCTGGTGTCAGTTGGTGTGTGTCAGTCCTGGCGGTGTCAGTCTGGGTGGTGTCAGTCTGGTGTGGTGTCCCGGGGGTTTTTGGCTGTGTGTCAGTCGGCTGTGTGTCGTCCCTGGTTGATGGGGGTTTTTCGTCCCCGGCTGTGTTCAGTCCTGGCTGTGTGTCAGTCGGCTGTGTGCAGTCCTGGCGGTGTGTCAGTCCCTTTTTGTGTCGTCCTGGTTGTGTCTCTGGTTGTGTGTCAGTCATGGCTGTGTGTCGTCCCGGCTGTGTGTCAGTCTGGCTGTGTGTCGTCTGGCTGTGTGTCATCCTGGTGGTGTCGTCTGGCTGGGGGGTGTCAGGGGGCCGTTTTGGCTGTGGGGGTCGTCCTGGCTGTGTGCAGTCCTGGCTGTGTGTCAGTCCTGGCTGTGTGTCAGTCCCGGTTTTGTGTAGTCGGGTGTGGTCAGTCCTGGGTTGTCAGTCCTGGTGTGTGTCAGTCCTGGCTGTTGTCAGTCCCGGGGCTGGTCAGTCCTGGCTGGTGTGCCCAGTCCTGGCTGTGTGTCAGTCTGGCTGTGGGTCAGTATGGCTTGTGTCATCCCGGCTTGTGTTCAGTCCTGGCTGTGTGTCATCCTGGCTTTTGTGTAGTCCCGCTTGTGTCAGTCCCTGGCTGTGTGTCAGTCCGGCTGTGTGTCAGTCCTGGCGTGTGTCAGTCTGGGTGTTTTCAGTCCTGGGGTGTGTGTCGTCCTGGCTGTGGTCATCATGGCTGTGTGTCAGTCCTGGTGTGTGTCAGTCCGGCTGTGTGTCGGGCCCATTTTTGGCCCGGTGGGTTTTCAGCTGGGTGTGTGCAGTCCTGGCTGTGTGTCGTCTGGCTGTGTGTCCGTCCTGGCTGGGGGTCAGTCATGGCTTGTGTCAGTCCTGGGCGGGGGGTGTCAGTCCTGGCTGTGTGTCAGTCTGGCTGTGTGTAGTCTGGCTGTGTGTCAGTCCCCGGCTTTTTGTGTCAAATCTGGCTGTGTGGCATTTTTTCACCCGGTGTGTGTAGTCTGGCTGTGTGTCAGTCCGGTGTGTTTTCATTCCGGGGCCTGTTGTGGGCAGTCCTGGCTGTGTTTTTTCAGTCCTGGCTGTGTGTCAGTCCGGCTGTGTGTCAGTCTGGCTGGGCAGTCCTGGCGTGTGTCGTCCTGGCTGTGTGTCGTCCTGGCTTGTGTCAGCCTGGGTGTGTGTCAGTCCTGGCTGTTGTGTCCCTTCCCTGGTGGGGTCAGTCCTGGGCTGTGTGTTTAGTCCCGGGGGTGTGTCAGTCCTGGTGTGTGTCAGTCCTGGCTGTGTGTCAGTCCGGGGTGTTGTCAGTCCCGGCTGTGTGTCAGTCTGGCGGGGGGCAGTCCTGGTGTGTTTTGGGGGCAGTCCTGGCTGTGTGTCAGTCCTGGCTGTGTGTCAGTCCTGGCTGTGTGTCAGTCCTGGCTGTGTGTCAGTCCTGGCTGTGTGTCAGTCCTGGCTGTGTGTGCGTCCTGGTGTGTGTCAGTCCCGGCTGTGTGTCGTCCTGGGTGTGTGTCAGTCGGCTGGTGTCAGTATGGTTTTGTGTCAGTCCCGGGTGTGTGTCAGTCCCCGGCTGTGTGTCAGTTGGGTGTGTTCAGCTGGTGTGTGTCAGTCTGGCTGTGTGTCAGTCCCGGCTTTTTTGTTTAGTCCGGCGTGTGTCAGTCCCGGCTGTGTGTCAGTCTTTGGGTGTGTGTCAGTCCTGGTGTTGTGTCAGTCCTGGCTGTGTGTCAGCCCGGCTGTGGGGGTCAGTCCTGGTGGTGTCATCTGGCTGTGTGGGCAGTCCGGCTGGTGTCAGTCTGGCTTTGGGTTTAGTCCTGGCTGTGTGCAGTCCCGGTGTGTGTCAGTCATGGCTGTGTGCGTCCTTTTTCCCTTTTGTGTAGTCCTGGCTTGGTGTCGTCTGGCTGTGTGTCAGTCCGGTGTGTGTCCAGTTCCTGGCTGTGTGTCTCCTGGTGTGTGTCAGTCTGGCTGTGTTCATTTTGCGTGTGTCAGTCCTGGGTGTGTGTCAGTCCGGGTGTTGTATCTGGTGGGTAGTTGTGTGGTATCTGGTGGTGGGAGTTGGTGTTGTAGTTGGGTGTGTGTGTTGGTGGGTAGTGGTGGTGGGGTCCTGGGTGGGTTGGGGGGGTTTTTTGGGGATCCTCTTGGCATCCGGTGTGGAGTGGTGGTTTTCCCGGCCCCCGGGTCAGTTTCCGGGTTTGAAACCTTTGTTTCCACCTGGGTTTCCCGGGGGTTTTTGGTCAGTCCTTTTTGTTTTTGGGGGGCCCCCTTTTTTGGCCCCCCGGGCAGTCCCTTTTGGGTAGTTGGGGTTGGGCACCTGGTTTGGGGTGGGGCCCCCCCCTGGGGAGTTTGGTTGTTGGTCCCGGTGTTTCCGGTTTTTTTTGTGTTGGTTTGCACATGGTTGTTTTTTTTATTTTTAAATTTTTTTTTTTTTTTATTTTTTTTTTGGGTAAGGGAATGGGGGGTGTTTGGGGGGTTTTGTTTTTTAAAAAGGGGGGCAGCCCGGGGGCAGGGTTGGGCCCCCCGCCCCCCGGGGGTTTGGGGGGGGTGTGTTAAAAACCCCCCGGGGGGGGTTTTTTATTTTTGGGCCCAAGGGGTTTTTCCGGGGGGGGGGGGGAAGGGTTTGGGTGGCACCCGGTGGGGGGTGGTTTATCTTTTTTTTTAGGGGGTTTTTTGGATTTTGGGTTTTAAGTTTTAAAAATTGGCTTTTTAATAAATTTTTAAAATTTTTTAAAATTTTTTTATTTTTGGGGGGGGTTTGGGTTTTAAGTTTTTGGGGGGAAAGGGTTTTGGTTTTAAAAAAAGGGTTTATTTTGGGTTTGGGCCGGGGTTGGGGGGGGGGGTTGGGGTGGTTAAATGTATTGAGGGGGTGGGGGAAAAAAAAATGGGTTTTTTGGGGAGGGGGGAAAAAATTTTGGGGGTTTAAAGGGGGGTGGGAGGGCGTTTTTCCCGGAAAGGGGGGGTTTCTTTTTTAGGGGGGTTGGGGGGAAAGTTGGGTTTTAGGAAAAAGAGTTGGTTAAAAGGGGGGGTTTTGGGAGGTTTAGAAGGTTTGGGGGGGGGTTTTAGATAAAAATTTTTGGGAAGGGGTTTTTTTGGGTTTAGGGGAAAAGGGGGAAAAGGGGGTGAAAGGGGTTAATGGGGAGTTGGGGGGGAAAGGGTTTGAAAAGGGTTTGAGGTTTTTTAGTAGTAAAAGGGGGAAATTTTTTAAAAGAGGTGATATTTTAAAATGGGGGGAAATTTTTAGTGGGGAAGGGGGAAAAATTTTTGGGGGTTTTGAAAGGGAACGGGGTGGGAAAAAAAGGGGGAAATTTGGGAAAAGGGGGGAGTTTAAAATGAAAGGGGTTTAAATTTTTAAAGGGGAAAAGGAAAAATTGGGAAGGGGGGGTTTTAAAGGGGAAAAAAATTTAAAAAAATTAAAGGGAAAAAAGGGGGGGGGGGAAAGGGGGGCCTTTTGGGAGGGACTGGGGTTTAGGGGGAAAACCGGGAGATTTCTTTGGGGGCATTTTTTGGGGGGCCCCGGGGGGGAGGGGAAATTTTATTAATGGGTTTTCGGGGGGGTTTTGACCGGGGTTTTTAAATTTTTAATTTTTTTTTGTTTTAATATTAAAATTTTAAAAAAATTTAAAAGTAAAAAAAATTTAAAAATTTATTTTTTAAATAAATTTTGGGGGAGTTAAAAGGGGAAGTGGGGGTTTGGGGGGGGGTTAAAAGAAAATTTTAAAAATAAAAATTTTTTAAAAAATTTTTTTAAAAAAATTTTTTCAAAAAAGGAAAGGGGAAATATTGGGAGTTAGGGGAAGGGGGGAAAAAATAGGGAAAATGGGTTTTATTTGGGGAAAAGGGGTGAGGGGGGAAAATTTTTGGGAAAAAAATTTTTTTTGGGGAAAGGGGGAAGTTGGGGAAAGCCCTTTTTGGGGGGGTGAATTTTTTTTTGGAAAATAGGGGGGGTTTGGGGAGTGGTTAAAAAAATTTGGAAACCGGGGAAATTTTGGGGGGGGGGTTTTAAAAAAGGGGGGAAGGTTTTCGAGGGGGTTTAAAATTTGGGTTATTTTTTTGGGGAAAGTTGATTTTTGGGGGACCTGGTTTGGGGGGTTGGTGGGAAAAACCCTTTTTTTTTAAAAATTTTTTTTAAATTTTTTTAATTTTGGTTTTTTGAAAAGGGGGGAAAAAAGGGGGGTTGGGTGGGGTTTTTTGGGTTTTTGGTTTTGGGTTTTTTTGGGGGGGGCTTTTTCCTTTTGGGGGGTTTGGGGTGAAGGGTGCATTTGGGGTTTTTTTGGTTTGGGGGGTTTTGGGGGTTTGGCGGGTGGGTATCCTTGGGTTTTTTTGGGGGGGGAGGGGGTGGCATTGGGGGTTTTCGCGGGGAACGTGTCAGGGAGGACAGTGCAGTGGACAGTGTCAGTGAGAGACAGTGTCAGCGAGAGACAGTGTCAGTGAGAGACAGTGTTCAGCGAGAGACAGTGTCAGTGAGAGACAGTGTCAGTGAGGCAGTGTCAGTGAGAGACAGTGTCAGCGAGGACACAGTGTCAGTGAGAGACAATATCAGCGTGAGACAGTGTTAGCGAGAGACAGTGTAAGTGAGAGACAGTGTCAGCGAGAGACTGTGTCAGTGAGAGACAGTGTCAGTGAGACAGTGTCAGTGAGAGACAGTGTCAGAGACAGTGTCAGTGAGAGACAATGTCAGTGTGAGACAGTGTAGCGAGAGACAGTGTCAGTGAGAGACAGTGCGAGCCAGAGACAGTGTCAGAGACTGTCAGTGAGAGAAAATGTTAGTGTGAGACAGTGTTAGCTAGAGACAGTGTCAGTGAGAGACATGTCAGTGTAAGACAGTGTCAACGAGAGACAGTGTCAGTGAGGACAGTGTTAGTGGAGAACAGTGTCAGTGAGAGACAATGTCAGTGTGAGACAGGGCCAGCCAGAGACAGTGTCAGAGACTGTCAGTGAGAGACAATGTGTAGACAGCCTGTACTGTCTGCACAGACAGCCCATGCTGTCTGCCAGCTTAGTCATATTTCGCCCACTCAGGTGTCTGCCATCTATAGGCCTTGCCACTTCAGTATGCCCAGACTTGCCTCGCTCTCACTCACACAGCGGCCTGGCATCAAACACAAGGCCTCCCAGCTCTCTCTCGTGGGCATGGCCCTCCAGGGCCATGGGCACAAAAACACAAGCCTGTGTAACCCAACACTAGTTATCAATAAAGTAAGAAGCCTCCGAAGACGTATATCATTCACCCCGCTTACAGCCTACCAAATAAACACCTTTATAAATGGTGGCAGCGGTGGGCCGCAGCAGTTGTGTTTGCCTGGAGAGAGGGAGGAAGAGGTATGAAGTCATCTTCACTCATCACCCTAACAAGAAGCATCCGTCTCTCAACGAGTTATTCTGATGTCGTGTCTGCACGTTTGAGCATCCAGACACAGGTACTAGCAGGATCCAGCCGGAAATTTGCCGAAATTCTCCGAGAATTGTAAGTGGCGTCCCAGTGACCCCACGCTGTCTCTCAAGTCACGTGTTCAGCGTCACTTGTATGTTGCTGTTGTTGTTCAGCTCAGCACAGCTGTTTCAGCAAGCCAGAGTGAGTTTTGTGGTGATTTCTGCGTCCAGTGTGTAGCTTCTCCACGTGTTTGTGGGTGGAGGAGGAGGAGGAATGGCCAGATGCCCGCCCTGCCATACACTCACGCACCGCTCCTCGCCACCACATACCATACACTCACCACTGCCCACTCCCTCTGCTGTGTTTTCTGCTGTTTTTCGTATGAATTCATTGCCAGTGGCTGTGTATCCGAGTGCCCGAGGCCACTCGAAGCTACGTGGATTACGACGTCACGTGGGTGGTGGGCGATGTCACGTAGACCTACAAAGCCACGTGAGTTACCAGATGTCCCAGGCCTCATGCTGTGGTCTGCTGCCCGCATCACATCGACGCCACCCACGATGCTGCCCGACTTCATGACGTCACGATGTCTGTTGACGTCACCTCACGATGTCTGCCTGACGTCACCTCGAGATGTCTGCTGACGTCACCCACGATGCTGCCCGACTTCATGACGTCACGATGTCTGCTGACGTCACGTCACGATGTCTGCCTGACGTCACCTCGAGATGTCTGTTGACGTCACTGCTGCTGACGTCACCTTGCGACATCACGCCTGACATCACATGATGTCACATCGAGTGTTCTAGTAATTATTTCAGTATTGTCGAGAAGATTGAGAGAAGATATATGTCGTGTGTTAATTAATTCCTCTCAGTCAGTGTTCTCACATTTTAGTATGTCTTAGTCAGTTTTATGCGCAGAAAAGCATCATTTGCTAGTTTAAGCCATGTTGTACCGTATGTACAGCGGTGTGTTTGTAAAGTTTCCGTGTGTCCAGTGAGGTCTGAGCCAGCCAGACCTGAGTAACACCACAGTGTTAAGTCACCCTTGTGACCAGTGTGTTTGACAGCTATCAGACAGCCCGAGTGACCGAGCCCTCTTGTACAGAAAGTTTTTATGCTCGTCGCTCGTGATGTTCTGTAGAATCGTACCTGCTACGATTCCCATCGAGATTTGTTTCACTTCACCTCCAGACCTTCAGAGTGCAGTTATATGTAGAGAAACAAGTCTGGGGACGCTTAGACTAACCTCTGCTATAACTCCAACTGTCGAGAGATGATACTCGTCAAGCCGCAGCCAGGCCTGTCGGCAGGCGCTGTGTCAGCCTCGTGTCACAAGCTTCAGTGAGCAGCCTGCACAAAGAAGATGTCACTTTGACTGCTAGCTCTCTCACTGCAGTCTGGTGTATGATGTTACGACTCCCAGATGTTTCGCCCAGTCGTCTCTGCCACGACTCGCTCCACAACTCGCTCCACGCTCGCCGGCAGTGACAGCCCAGCGACAGTACCAGTCGAGAAGTGTCCTGAGTCGCTTGCCAGAAGTCCTACCCAGTTGCCGAGTTTTGTCGACGCCTCACTCGAGGGCACCAGCATGTCGTCCCCCAGGTTGAGTGAAAACCTGCAGCGACTCCTACGATGTCTGCTTCACCGTTCCAGAGGAGACCGTACCCTGTTACGTCACAGCTCAGCCGCAGCGATGTCTCCCGTGTTGCAGTATCTGTCCAGACGCAGGAAGGCGTGCAGTGATGCACTTCGATGCTCACTGCCTTTGACCACGATGTTTAGCACACCCACATGTTTTTTTTCTTCCCTCCCTGTAGGAAGTTTTTTTTTCCATGTCCATATGTATATATATGTTTTTTATTTTGTGTTCTGTGCCCTGTTCCTACGAGAGAGAGAGACGAGTTTCTTTTACTACCAGTATTGTCGCGTCGGGACGACGCGCGGTAGGTGGCCGAGCGTATGTAGACAGCCTGTACTGTCTGCACAGACAGCCCATGCTGTCTGCCAGCTTAGTTCATATTTCGCGCCACTCAGGTGCTGCCATCTATAGGCCTTGCCACTTCAGTATGCCCAGACTTGCCTCGCTCTCACTCAACAGCGGCTGGCATCAACACACAAGGCCTCCCAGCTCTCTCTCGTGGGCATGGCCCTCCAGGGCCATGGGCACAAACACACAAGCCTGTGTAACCCAACACTAGTTATCAATAAAGTAAGAAGCCTCCGAAGACGTATATCATTCACCCCGCTTACAGCCTACCAAATAAACACCTTTATAAATGTCAGTGTGAGACAGTGTTAGCGAGAGACAGTGTCAGAGAGAGACAGTGTCAGCGAGAGACAGTGTCAGTGAGAGACAGTGTCAGTGAGACAGTGTCAGTGAGAGACAGTGTCAGCGAGAGACAGTATCAGTGAGAGACAATGTCAGCGTGAGACAGTGTTAGCGAGAGACAGTGTCAGTGAGAGACAGTGTTAGTGAGAGACAATGTCAGTGTGAGACAGTGTTAGCGAGAGGCAGTGTCAGTGAGAAACAATGTCAGTGTGAGACAGTGTCAGCGAGAGACAGTGTCAGAGAGAGACAGTGTCAGCGAGAGACAGTGTCAGAGAGAGACAGTGTCAGCGAGAGACAGTGTCAGAGAGAGACAGTGTCAGCGAGAGAGTGTCAGTGAGCGACAGTGTCAGCGAGAGACAGTGTCAGTGAGAGACAGTGTCAGTGAGACAGTGTCAGTGAGAGACAGTGTCAGCGAGAGACAGTGTCAATGAGAGACAATGTCAGCGTGAGACAGTGTTAACAGAGAGACAGTGTCAGTGAGAGACAGTGTTAGTGAGAGACAATGTCAGTGTGAAACAGTGTCAGGAGAGACAGTGTTTGTGACAGTGTCAGCGAGAGACAGTGTTAGTGAGAGACAGTGTCAGTGAGAGACAGTGCCAGTGAGAGACAGTGCCAGCCAGAGACAGTGTCAGAGACTGCCAGTGAGAGACAATTTCAGTGTGAGACAGTGTCAGCGAGATACAGTGTTAGTGAGAGACAGTGCCAGTGAGAGACAGTGTCAGAGACAGTGTCAGTGAGAGACAATGTCAGTGTGAGACAGTGTTAGTGAGAGACAGTGTCATTGAGAGACAGTGCCAGTGAAAGACAGTGCCCCAGAGGACAGTGTCAGAGACTGTCAGTGAGAGACAACGTCAGTGTGAGACAGTGTTAGCGAGAGACAACGTCAGTGTGAGACAGTGTTAGCGAGAGACAGTGTCAGTGTGAGACAGTGTCAGCGAGAGACAGTGCCAGTGAGAGACAGTGTCTGTGAGAGACAGTGCCAGTGAGAGACAATGTCAGTCAGAGGAGGTGGAATACTCAACAAGGGTGGCACTGACGGACACTGATACTATCACTGAAGTTTACAGTGCCTGAGTGACAGCAACAAGCAGTGATTAGTGGAAACATGGAGACTGTGATTGACTGTGAAATAGATATGTGAAGAAAACATACCCCGGCCGGGATTGAACCCGCGGTCAGAGAGTCTCAAAACTCCAGCCCGTCGCGTTAGCCACTAGACCAGCTAGCCACAATAAGATTCGTCCAACTAGGTATATTTCTACACCACGGCCACGCTAGCTGGAGATTCGTCTGTAAAAACTTGCATTTGTGGTCACAGTGGTGCCTGTGCTAACTTTCCTATGGTGTAGAAATATACCTAGTTGGATGAATCTTAGTGTGGCTAGCTGGTCTAGTGGCTACGCGACGGCTGGAGTTCTGAGACTCTAAGACCGCGGGTTCAATCCCGGCCGGGGTATGGTTTAATACACAAATAACCCGCACATAAAAGAGAGAAGCTTACGACGACGTTTCGGTCCGACTTGGACCATTGACAAAGTCACTTTTATGTGCGGGTTATTTGTGTATTGTTCCAGTCAGGGTATCGTGCCTTTTTGTTATTTATTCGGGGTGTGGTTTGTTTGCAATCGTGTCATTACGATTTCGTGAGTCAGATATGTGAAGATATATGTCACGAGACATACAAACAGTTACAGTGACAGATGAGATACAAAGTTTAGTTGATATTGACAGCAACAGCAATGGTGTTAGTGGTGTTAGTGGTGTCAGTGGTGGTGTTAATGATGGTGTTATTGGTGTTAGTGGTGTCAGTGGTGGTGTTAGTGATGATGTTATTGGTGTTAGTAGTGTCAGTGATGGTGTTAGTGATGGTGTTATTGGTGTTAGTGGTGTCACTGGTGGTGTTAGTCGTGTCAGTGATGTTGTTAGTAGTGTCAGTGGTGGTGTTAGTGATGGTGTTATTGGTGTTAGTGATGGTGTTAGTGGTGTCAGTGGTGGTGGTGTTAGTGGTGTCAGTGATGGTGTTAGTGGTGTCAGTGGTGGTGGTGTTAGTGGTGTCAGTGATAGTGTTAGTGGTGGTCTTAGTGATGGTGTTAGTGGTGTCAATGGTGGTGTTAGTGATGTCAGTAGTGGTGTTGTGGTGTCGGTGGTGGTGTTAGTGGTGTCAGTGATGGTGTTAGTGGTGTCAGTGATGATGTTAGTGGTGGTGTCAGTGATGGTGTTAGTAATGGTGTATGTGGTGGTGTCAGTAATGATGTTAGTGGTGTCAGTGATGGTGTTAGTGATGGTGTTAGTAAGTAAGTAAGTTTATTCAGGTATACACAAATACAGTTACATAGATTATCATACATAGCAGCATATGTGTAGAGAACCTAGGATAACCCAAAAAGTCAGACACAGTGACTTATTTCCACTGGTGTCCTTTTACCTTATTATTATAATATGAAGGTTATAATATTTTCTTATTATTCTACAATGAAGATAACATCTTATTATCATACTAAAAAGACTATCTACTACACCAAGGTCATTAAGACTATCTACAATACGAGGGTCATTACTAGGAATATGGTAAAATTTACACGTATGTTAGCTAAAAAATAGAAAATCATTCCCCTCCCTTTCTGTAGCTACATTCATCAGACACCTTTTGGCACTCTTCTTGAACTGGTTCATGCTATGACTGGCTTTGACATGTGCGGGCAGTCTGTTCCATTCCTTTATTGCTGTACAATAAAAGGTGTTTGAAGCCTGTCCAATGACTGTGGTACTACAAAGTTGTGCTCTCTCCCCCTAGTACTATGATTGCTTTGGTTCCCAACCTTGACAAAATTGACAGCAAGATATTCTGGACATTGTTTGTGAGCAATTTTATAAACATGATTTAGCTTCAGTTGTTTTACTCTGTCTTCAACATTCAGCATATCCAACTGCTGTAATTCATCCTGGCCTACATGTTTCTTGGTCCCAGCCCCAGGATGAATCTTACGATTTTGTTCTGGGTGATTTGCAGTCTATCTTTCAGTTTTTTTGTCAAGGCAGAGTACCATGAAGAGCAAGCGTAATCCATATGGCATTGTATAAGGGCTAGACATAGGGTCCTGCGAGCCTCAGTAGGTAGACACTGTGCTTGTCTATATAGGAACTTCAGTCTGGCATTCGCTTTCTTTACTACACTGTTCCCTATCAATTCTCCTGACATGCATGGGTAAAAGGGGATTCCCAAATATTTTACTGATGAAACCAAAGTGATGGGCTCCCCATTACATTGAACATTAAAATTATTTACCCTTCTCAGTTCATGTTTCGTGCCAAAGAGAATGGCTTCAGTTTCCCTAGGTGTAATGATAGTTGTTGTCTACTAACCATTTGCTGCAGGACTCCAGTTCCAGTGTTAAAACATTAGCAATATCTTGTGGTCTTTACCTGACACTAACAGAGCACTGTCATCTGCATACAGTAGGAGTTTGCACTTGACACTGATAGGCATATCATTGACATAACATAAGAATAAATAAGGGACCTAGAATACTACCTCGGGAACTCCACATGTTATCGGCAGGGGTTCTGATTCTGTTTTGTTGATTTTGACTATTTGTCTCCTGTTGCTAAGGTAGGACTTAAACCAGTCTACGAACCTATACCGATAGCTTGAAGTTTATTACATAATATATTGTGGTTGACAGTATCGAAGGCCTTTGCAGGTCTAAGGTTACCATACCTATGAGGTTCCCCTTTGACATTTCAATTCTCAGGAATCCATCAGATTAATTAGGGAGGTGTCGGTTGAGTAGGATCTTCTAAAGCCGATTGATAGCTATGGAGAATGTTGTTGTCCATTAAGGTACTTAACTACTTGAGAATACACCGCCCTCTCTAGAATTTTAGATATTATACTGAGTATACTAACAGGCCTATAGTTGCTTACATCAGACCTACTATTTTTCTTGAAGATAGGAGTAACTCTGGCCTCCTTGAACCCCTCCGGTACGGTATTAGTGGTGATTGATAGATTTATTATTGTGAGCAATAGGGTTGACAGTTCAGAAGCACCATCTTTTAGGAACTTAGACGGTATGTATATCTGGGCCAGTGCTCTTAGTTGGGTTTAACCTGCTTAGTTCTTTTTGAATAAAGTCATGAGAACACTTACTAGTTGACAACTGTTTGGGGTTACCCCTTATTGGTATAGTATGTTTGAAACTTATCAGAGTCTGTGTTAAAGGTATTTGATGCAGCTGGTAGTTTACTTACTAGTGTTGATGCAACAGATGTGTAAGATAAGATAAGATTTCGTTCGGATTTTTAACCCTGGAGGGTTAGCCACCCAGGATAACCCAAGAGAGTCAGTGCTTCATCGAGGACTGTCTAACTTATTTCCATTGGGGTCCTTAATCTTGCCCCCCAGGATGCGACCCACACCAGTCGACTAACACCCAGGTACCTATTTGCTGCTAGGTGAACAGGACAACAGGTGTAAAGAAACGTGTCGAAATGTTTCCACCCACCGGGAATCGAACCCGGGCCCTCCGTGTGTGAAGCGGGAGCTTTAGCCACCAGGCCACCAGGCCTGGTGGGAATTAAAGCAATTTGCCACCTTAGATGTTTCGTGGCATACCTCATTATCGATAGTGAGTACTATGTTAGACCTATCTACTGGCTTATGGCTATACCCCAACTGTTTTAGTTGTTGCCAGAGCTTTCTGGGGTTATGCTTATACTCTTCAATTTTTGAGCAGTAGTGCTTTGCCTTTGCTCCTTTTATAAGTCTCTGTACTCTGTTCCTCACCCTTTGGAATTCATTTAGTGCTGCAATATCCTGTCTGTTTGCTTTAAATCTTTTTAGCAGCTTGTCTCTGAATTTCATATTAATAATATCTCAGTAGTCATCCAGGGTTTCGTTCTTCGTTTAATCCTAACCTCTTTAACTGGTGCATTATATAACAATAGTTATAAATGATCATAATTTTTAAAGGGGTGGACCGGTAAGCCAGCGGAAGGCCTCGGTCAGATGACCAAAAGCTCCAAAGGCGGGTCATCATCTGACTAAGACCCGCGTCAGGAAACATTTGTCCTGTTTCCTGACGAACCTTACCTAACCTAACCTAACCTTAACTGGTGCAATATTATCAAGGATGGTAGTGAACATTGTTTTGAATTTTTCCCAGGCATCGTTTACGTCCGTGCAACTTGTTATCTCTGTCCAGTCACAATTGTGTAGCCTATTTACCAGTGTTTCTTTACTGTAGTTTCTAGTTGACCTCATTTTTATTGTCCTGTGTAGGCCTATCCTATCCCTAGTGATTTTCCTGGTGCAGTAAATGATGAAATGATCACTAAGGACTGTGGTAATGACGCCTGACTGACTAATGTTCTCAGAGCGGTTACAAAGTATGTGGTCAATTAGGGTGGCTGAGAACTGTGTGATCCGGGTTGGAGTATTAATTAGTTGAGTGTAACTATTTAATCCTAGAATTTGCTTATACCTTTTGCATAGCCCGTTATTTTGCTGCTGAAAACAGATATTGAAGTCGCCCAGTATTATTGTCTCGCAATTGTTTTCAACTCCGGACAAGACTCTGGAAAAGTCTTCTAAGAACTGGTCCTGGGTAGGAGGGCGGTAACTAGTTCCTACTAAGATGGGTTTGGTCTTAGGAAGCAGCACTTCAAACCATAGAATCTCCAGTTTATTGTTATTTAAATCAGTCTTGGGTTGTAAGCTAAGTCATTTCTAATGTAGGCACATACTCCACCACCCTTTCTGTTCCTATCTAAGCGTTTTATATTGTAACCATCTATTTTGACCTCGTCGTCAGTCACCGTATCATCCAACCAAGATTCAGAGATGGTTGTAACTGCCGCCCTAATTTTGTTAGCTAGAATCCTAATCTCTGCCAATTAGGAAGAAGTGATCTTGCATTGACATGAATAAAGTGAAGGCCTGTTTTCATAAAACAATCATAATCATCAATATATGGCAATGGGTCATTTGTATTAAAATTAGGTAAATCAACGTCATCACTGCTAAAGGGTAACTGTGCCAAAGTGCATTTGTTACACACAAAATGAATTCTGGCACCGTTGCTATAATTGTACATACATCCATCATGCACCCACCCCTTACACATTTTACATAAGGTGCCTTTTCTGTTTTTCATGCGTACTTTAGTACAGTGTATGCACTTGTTTGGTAGTGTTTGAGATAATAATGGCTGTATCGTCTCACATTGACCTATGTATGCATTACATATGGAGTTAAGGTTATCATTCCTAGCTACTAGACCGTCATTATCGCCGTCATTTATCTGTCTGTTTTGCCTCTGCACAATAGTTTGAGGTCCTGGATTAATTTGGATATCACCACTTAAGAGCGCTACAATAAGAGCTGTGTGCCACTGTTTTTGTTTGGGTATGCGGTGTTGCCATACCTTGCGGCGATAGTGAGGTTTACTTTTCTGGTAGGATGGCAACTGTTGGGCTTTTACTGTCCAGGGCGCTGTTACTCCATTCGCCTTTTCCAGCCCCCATGACTGATTTCTTTCTTCATGGAATTGAAGAATAAATATA
This sequence comes from Cherax quadricarinatus, assembly GCF_026875155.1. Taxonomy (NCBI): domain Eukaryota; kingdom Metazoa; phylum Arthropoda; class Malacostraca; order Decapoda; family Parastacidae; genus Cherax; species Cherax quadricarinatus. The sequence goes on from NW_026506170.1 coordinate 25,820, forward strand.
AATATAATTATGACAGCCTGTACCCCCCTAATGCCTGCCATTTTCACTCTTCGCTCTTTTACTCATATACAATAATATTTATTTCTCTTTTCCAGTCCCTAGTACACTTAGTATCTGCTTTAGCAATCACCACTGAATTACTAGTAAAATTTCCTCTTCAAAAACCTCTTCACTGCCCACTTTTTCCTTAACTTCACAAACCCTTACAGTTAACCCCTTATTACACACTCCCCTTCCCATCTCACTTCACAGTCTGGCTTCACCAATTAACTTCTAACTCCTTTCCATTCTGGTAGATCAGAAAGGTTTAATCCATGGTTTTATCCTTCCAAATCCCCCTCAATTCCATTTATCGGGGGTTGTGTGGTGTTGTTGACTGCCTGACCTGTTCTGCTGACTCAGCCATTTTTAAAACACTGAGGGGAGTAACGCCACCTACAACCTGACTTTCCTTGAGTTTATAGATATATTTGGCGTTTTCTGCTATGATTCTCTCACTGTACACTGGTCAGCTGAATATAGGTCAGCTACTAAAACATTAACCTTGACTGTCAGTGATGGTGTCGCCTACACTGTCAGTGATGGTGTCGCCTACACTGTCAGTGATGGTGTCGCCTACACTGTCAGTGATGGTGTCGCCTACACTGTCAGTGATAGTGTGGGCTACACTGGCAGTGATCGTGTCGCCTACACTGTCAGTGACGGTGTGAGCTACACTGTCAGTAATGGTGTGGGCTACACTGTCAGTGATGGTGTGGGCTACACTCTCAGTGATGGTGTCGCCTACACTGTCAGTGATGGTGTGGGCTACACTGTCAGTGATGGTGTGGGCTACACTGTCAGTGGTGGTGTCGCCTACACTGTCAGTGATGGTGTCGCCTACACTGTCAGTGATGGTGTCGCCTACACTGTCAGTGATAGTGTGGGCTACACTGGCAGTGATCGTGTCGCCTACACTGTCAGTGACGGTGTGAGCTACACTGTCAGTAATGGTGTGGGCTACACTGTCAGTGATGGTGTGGGCTACACTGTCAGTGGTGGTGTCGCCTACACTGTCAGTGATGGTGTCGCCTACACTGTCAGTGATGGTGTCGCCTACACTGTCAGTGGTGGTGTCGCCTACACTGTCAGTGATGGTGTCGCCTACACTGTCAGTGATGGTGTGGGCTACACTGTCAGTGATGGTGTCGCCTACACTGTCAGTGGTGGTGTCGCCTACACTGTCAGTGGTGGTGTGCCTACACTGTCAGTGATGGTGTCGCCTACACTGTCAGTGATGGTGTCGCCTACACTGTCAGTGGTGGTTGTCGCCTACACTGTCAGTGATGGTGTCGCCTACACTGTCAGTGGTGGTGTCGCCTACACTGTCAGTGATGGTGTCGCCTACACTGTCAGTGGTGGTGTCGCCTACACTGTCAGTGATGGTGTGGGCTACACTGTCAGTGATGGTGTGGGCTACACTGTCAGTGATGGTGTGGGCTACACTGTCAGTGGTGGTGTCGCCTACACTGTCAGTGGTGGTGTCGCCTACACTGTCAGTGATGGTGTCGCCTACACTGTCAGTGATGGTGTCGCCTACACTGTCAGTGATGGTGTCGCCTACACTGTCAGTGATGGTGTCGCCTACACTGTCAGTGATGGTGTCGCCCTACACTGTCAGTGGTGGTGTCGCCTACACTGTCAGTGATGGTGTCGCCTACACTGTCAGTGAGGGTTTGTCGCCTACACTGTCAGTGGTGGTGTCGCCTACACTGTCAGTGATGGTGTCGCCTACACTGTCAGTGATGGTGTCGCCTACACTGTCAGTGGTTGTGTCGCCTACACTGTCAGTGATGGTGTCGCCTACACTGTCAGTGGTGGTGTCGCCTACATGTCAGTGATGGTGTCGCCTACACTGTCAGTGATGGTGTTCGCCTACACTGTCAGTGATGGTGTCGCCTACACTGTCAGTGGTGGTATCGCCATACACTGTCAGTGATGGTGTCGCCTACACTGTCAGTGGTGGTGTCGCCTACACTGTCAGTGATGGTGTGGGCTACACTGTCAGTGATGGTGTCGCCTACACTGTCAGTGGTGGTGTCGCCTACACTGTCAGTGATGGTGTCGCCTACACTGTCAGTGATGGTGTCGCCTACACTGTCAGTGGTGGTATCGCCTACACTGTCAGTGATGGTGTCGCCTACACTGTCAGTGATGGTGTCGCCTACACTGTCAGTGATGGTGTCGCCTACACTGTCAGTGGTGGTATCGCCTACACTGTCAGTGATGGTGTCGCCTACACTGTCAGTGGTGGTGTCGCCTACACTGTCAGTGATGGTGTGGGCTACACTGTCAGTGATGGTGTCGCCTACACTGTCAGTGATGGTGTGGGCTACACTGTCAGTGATGGTGTCGCCTACACTGTCAGTGGTGGTGTCGCCTACACTGTCAGTGATGGTGTCGCCTACACTGTCAGTGATTGTGTCGCCTACACTGTCAGTGATGGTGTCGCCTACACTGTCAGTGATGGTGTCGCCTACACTGTCAGTGGTGGTGTCGCCTACACTGTCAGTGATGGTGGACGCTACACTGTTATAGTTTACCGCAAGATTTAATTTTACGTTCTTTTCTTCTCTAACTTTTTAAAGAAAACGACCTTACATGGATGAACTTAAGTATTTTTGCTGATAAGAAAATATTAATAATATTATCTTTATCTCTACCAATACATGTACAAGGTATACAGACCATAGCTGACATCAGTGATATACTACTGTATAGAAAGCTACTTAGAATGCTGAGCATTTCCTGCACATTAGGTCAATTTTGTCCCAGGATGCGACCCACACCAGTCCACTAACACTCAGGTATCCATTTTACTGATGGATGAATATAGACAGTAGGCGTAAGGAAACACGTCCAATGTTACCAGCCCTTCGCCGGGAATCGAACCCGGACACTCAGTGTATGTGGCAAGAGCTTTTGCCACGGGATTATCTTTGGGCCCTGAGTTGAGTAGTCGGGTACATTTGCTAATAAAAGAATGGACTCTGTTTTCCCTGTCATATATATGTGCATGAAGATCTTCACAACAGTTTTCGATGTCTCTTTCTTTTCTACCGAGTCTATCAGGTAGCATTTGATAATTTATTTTATAATTCAGGGATAATACAGCATGGCTTGCACTGTTCGCTTGGACTACTGTGCTCTTCCTTGGCGGTTGTTCTCGTGTTAGGGTAAACGCGTTGACGGTAGCCCGTTCCTGCAGCACGGGGACTGCTGGGTGACAGTAGCCTGTTCCAGCAGCACGGGGACTTCTGGGTGACAGTAGCCTGTTCCTGCAGCACGGGGACTGTTGGTTGACGGTAGCCTGTTCCTGCAGCATGAGGACTGTTGATTGACGGTAGCCCGTTCCTACAGCACGGGGACTGTTGGTTGACGGTAACCTGTTCCTGCAGCACGGGGACTGCTGGTTGACGGTAGCCTGTTCCTGCAGCACGGGGACTGTTCGTTGACGGTAGCCTGTTCCTGCAGCACGGGGACTGCTGGTTGACGGTAGCTTGTTCCTGCAGCACGGGGACTGCTGGTTGACGGTAGCTTATTCCTGCAGCACGGGACTGCTGGTTGACGGTAGCTTTTTCCTGCAGCACGGGGATTGTTGGTTGACGGTAGCTTGTTCCTGCAGCACGGGGACTGTTGGTTGACGGTAGCTTTTTCCTGCAGCACGGGGATTGTTGGTTGACGGTAGCTTGTTCCTGCAGCACGGGGACTGTTGGTTGACGGTAGCCTGTTCCTGCAGCACGGGGATTGTTGGTTGACGGTAGCTTGTTCCTGCAGCACGGGGACTGTTGGTTGACGGTAGCCCGTTCCTGCAGCACGGGGACTGTTGATTGACGGTAGCCCGTTCCTACAGCACGGGGACTGCTCGTTGACGGTAGCCCGTTCCTGCAGCACGGGGACTGCTGGTTGACGGTAGCTTGTTCCTGCAGCACGGGGACTGCTGGTTGACAGTAGCTTGTTCCTGCAGCACGGGGACTGCTGGTTGACGGTAGCCTGTTCCTGCAGCACGGGAACTGCTGGTTGACGGTAGCTTGTTCCTGCAGCACGGGAACTGTTGGCTGACGGTAGCTTGTTCCTGCAGCACGGGGACTGTTGGTTGACGGTAGCTTGTTCCTGCAGCACGGGGACTGTTGGCTGCTGTTTTGGGATGGAGATTTTGAGCAGAAGTGTCTGGAACTTGCTGAGCACCAGACAATGTGCTGATGTTACTGAACACAGTATCAGTGTTACTGAACACAGTATCAGTGTCACTGAACACAGCATCAGTGTTACTGAACACAGTATCAGTGTTACTGAACACAGTATCAGTGTTACTGAACACAGTATCAGTGTTACTGAACACAGTATCAGTGTTACTGAACACAGTGTCAGTGTTACTGCCGGTCCCAGTACTGCCGGTCCCTATACTGCCGGTCCTAGTACTGCCGGTCCCTGTACTGCCGGTCCCGGTACTGCCGGTCCCGGTACTGCCGGTCCCGGTACTGCCGGTCCCTGTACTGCCGGTCCCTGTAGTACCGGTCCCTATACTGCCGGTCCCTGTACTGCCGGTTCCTGTACTGCCGGTCCCTGTACTGCCGGTCCCTGTACTGCCGGTCCCGGTACTGCCGGTTCCTGTACTGCCGGTCCCTGTACTGCCGGTCCCTGTACTGCCGGTCCCGGTACTGCCGGTCCTAGTACTGCCGGTCCCTGTACTGCCTGTCCCTGTACTGCCGGTCCCGGTACTGCCGGTCCTAGTACTGCCGGTCCCGGTACTGCCGGTCCCGGTACTGCCGGTCCTGGTACTGCCGGTCCCTGTACTGCCGGTCCCTGTACTGCCGGTCCCAGTACTGCCGGTCCCTGTACTGCCGGTCCCGGTACTGCCGGTCTCGGTACTGCCGGTCCGGGTCTTTTCCAGATGGTGACCCGTCGAATCACGTTATTTAATCCGCATAATATTATACTAACGCACTGGTAACAATCCTTAAATTGCGTTATTTAAAACTTAAGCCGCGTTATTTACTAGTGTAGATTACTAATGAGCCTTGAACTGCGTTATTTGGTAGTTTATTTTACTAATGAGCATTGAATTGCTTAATTTACCAAAAGTAACGATTTACAGAGGTAACGATTCTGTCTTATCATTTCCTCTTGCGTTATTAGTGAAGACCGTCTCGGCTTGAGAGCGAAATATTGTCTGTTAGCGTGCTCTTCTCACAATGGAAAGACCCGTGTGAAATCCTGGGCAGGGAAAGACGGAGGAAGCCTGCTAACACCTGCTGCCCCTGCTACCCAGCAGTCAGTAAAGGTTAACTGACAGTGATGGGTGGCATCCAGGGTAGCACCAAAATAAATGAATCTATATATAAATAAGCCACATTGGGTGGCCCTCCTTGGGTTATCGTTGGTTATGTTTCACTGGGTTATCCTGGGTTATGTTGCACTGGGTTTTCCTGGGTTATGATGCACTGGGTTATCCTGGGTCATGTTGCACTGGGTTATCCTGGGTCATGTTGCATTGGGGTTACCTGGGATATCTTGGCATAGAGTAACGGCTTAATATATAAAATTTGTTCGGATTTTTCACCCGGAAGTTAAGCCACCCAGGATAACCCAAGATAGTCAATGCGGAGCGTAAGTCGCCCAGGATAACCCAAGATAGTCAGTGCGGAGCGTAAGTCACCCAGGATAACCCAAGATAGTCATTGCGGAGCGTAAGTCACCCAGGATAACCCAAGATAGTCAGTGCGGAGCGTAAGTCACCCAGGATAACCCAAGATAGTCAGTGCGGAGCGTGTCACCCAGGATAACCCAAGATAGTCAGTGCGGAGCGTAAGTCACCCAAGATAACCCAAGACAGTCATTGCGGAGGGTAAGCCACCCAGGATAACCCAGGATAGTCAGTGCATCATCGAGGGACTGTCTGTCTTATTTTCCATTGTGATCCTCAACCTTGTCCCCCAGGATGCAACCCACACCAGTCCACTAACACCCAGGATGCAACCCACACCAGTCCACTAACATCCAGGATGCAACCCACACCAGTCCACTAACACCCAGGATGCCACCCACACCAGTCCACTAACACCCAGGATGCCACCCACACCAGTCCACTAACACCCAGAATGCCACCCACACCAGTCCACTAACACTCAGGATGCCACCCACACCAGTCCACTAACACCCAGGATGCCACCCACACCATTCCACAAACACCCAGGATGCCACCCACACCAGTCCACTAACACCCAGGATGCCATCCGCACCAGTCCACTAACACCCAGGATGTGACACACACCAGTCCACTAACACCCAGGATGCCACCATCGCCAGTCCACTAACACCCAGGATGCGACACACACCAGTCCACTAACACCCAGGATGCGACACACACTAGTCCTCTAACACCCAGGATGCCACCCACACCAGTCCACTAACACCCAGGATGTCATCCACACCAGTCCACTAACACCCAGGATGCGACACACACCAGTTTACCTGGAGTTTACCTGGAGAGAGTTTCGGGGGTCAACGCCCCCGCGGCCCGGTCTGTGACCAGGCCTCCTGGTGGATCAGCGCCTGATCAACCAGGCTGTTGCTGCTGGCTCCACTAACACCGAGGATGCGACACGCACTAGTCCTCTAACACCCAGTATGCCACCCACACCAGTCCACTAACACCCAGGATGCCACCCACACCAGTCCACTAATACCCAGGATGCCACCCACATCAGTCCACTAACACCCAGGATGCCACCCACACCAGTCCACTAACACCCAGGATGCCATCCGCACCAGTCCACTAACACCCAGGATGTGACACACACCAGTCCACTAACACCCAGGATGCCACCATCGCCAGTCCACTAACACCCAGGATGCGACACACACCAGTCCACTAACACCCAGGATGCGACACACACTAGTCCTCTAACACCCAGGATGCCACCCACACCAGTCCACTAACACCCAGGATGCCACCCACACCAGTCCACTAATACCCAGGATGCCACCCACATCAGTCCACTAACACCCAGGATGCCACCCACACCAGTCCACTAATACCCAGGATGCCACCCACATCAGTCCACTAACACCCAGGATGCCACCCACACCAGTCCAATAACACCCAGATGCCACCCACACCAGTCCACTAACACCCTGGATGCCACCCACACCAGTCCACTAACACCCAGGATGCCACCAACACCTGTCAACTAACACCTAGGATGCCACCCACACCAGTCCACTCACACCCAGGATGCCACCCACACCAGTTCACTAACACCCAGGATGCCACCTACACCAGTCCACTAACACCCAGGATGCCACCCACACCAGTCCACTAACACTCAGGATGCCACCCACACCAGTCCACTAACACCCAGGATGCCACCCACACCATTCCACTAACACCCAGGATGCCATCCGCACCAGTCCACTGACACCCAGGATGCGACACACACCAGTCCACTAACACCCAGGATGCCACCATCGCCAGTCCACTAACACCCAGGATGCCACCCACACCAGTCCACTAACACCCAGGAAGCTACTCACACCAGTCCACTAACACCCAGGATGCGACAAACACCAGTCCACTAACACCCAGGATGCGACACACACTAGTCCTCTAACACCCAGGATGCCACGCACACCAGTCCACTAACACCCAGGATGTCATCCACACCAGTCCACTAACACCCAGGAAGCCACCCACACCAGTCCACTAACACCCAGGATACCACCCACACCAGTCCACTAACACCCAGGATGCGACACACACCAGTCCACTAACACCGAGGATGCGACACGCACTAGTCCTCTAACACCCAGTATGCCACCCACACCAGTCCACTAACACCCAGGATGCCACCCACACCAGTCCACTAACACCCAGGATGATACCCACACCAGTCCACTAACACCCAGGATGCCACCCACACCAGTCCACTAACACCCTGGATGCCACCCACACCAGTCCACTAACACCCAGGATGATACCCACACCAGTCCACTAACACACTGGATGCCACCCACACCAGTCCACTAACACCCAGGATGCCACCCACACCAGTCCAATAACACCCAGGATGCCACCCACACCAGTCCACTAACACCCAGGATGATACCCACACCAGTCCACTAACACACTGGATGCCACCCACACCAGTCCACTAACACCCAGGATGCGACACAGACCAGTCCACTAACACCCAGGATGCCACCCACACCAGTCCACTAACACCCAGGATGCCACCAACACCAGTCCACTAACACCCAGGATGCCACCCACACCAGTCCAATAACACCCAGGATGCCACCCACACCAGTCCACTAACACCCAGGATGCGACACACACCAGTCCACTAACACCCAGGATACCACCCACACCAGTCCACTAACACCCAGGATGCGACACACACCAGTCCACTAACACCCAGGATGCCACCCACACCAGTCCACTAACGCCCAGTATGCCACCCACACCAGTCCACTAACACCCAGGATGCCACCCACACAGTCCACTAACACCAGGATGCCACCCACCCAGTCTCCACTAACACTCAGGATGCCATCCACAACCAGTCCACTAACACCCAGGATGCCACCCACACCAGTCCAATAACACCCAGAATGCGACACACACCAGTCCACTAACACCCAGGATGCCACGCACACAAGTCCACTAACACCCAGGATGCCACCCACACCAGTCCACTAACACCCAGGATGCCACCCACACCAGTCCAGTAACACCAGGATGCACACCACACCGTCCACTAACACCCAGGATGCCACCCACACCAGTCCAATAACACCCAGGATGCCACCCACAGCAGTCCACTAACACCCAGGATGCCACCCACAGCAGTCCACTAACACCCAGGATGCTACACAGACCAGTCCACTAACACCCAGGATGCCACCCACACCAGTCCAATAACACCCAGAATGCGACACACACCAGTCCACTAACACCCAGGATGCCACGCACACAAGTCCACTAACACCCAGGATGCCATCCACACCAGTCCACTAACACCCAGTATGCCACCCACACCAGTCCACTAACACCCAGGATGCCACCCACACCAGTCCACTAACACCCAGGATGATACCCACACCAGTCCACTAACACCCAGGATGCCACCCACACCAGTCCACTAACACCCTGGATGCCACCCACACCAGTCCACTAACACCCAGGATGCCACCCACACCAGTCCACTAACACCCAGGATGCCACCCACACCAGTCCAATAACACCCAGGATGCCACCCACACCAGTCCACTAACACCCAGGATGATACCCACACCAGTCCACTAACACACTGGATGCCACCCACACCAGTCCACTAACACCCAGGATGCGACACAGACCAGTCCACTAACACCCAGGATGCCACCCACACCAGTCCACTAACACCCAGGATGCCACCAACACCAGTCCACTAACACCCAGGATGCCACCCACCCAGTCCAATAACACCAGGATGCCACCCACACCAGTCCACTAACACCCAGGATGCGACACACACCAGTCCGCTAACACCCAGGATACCACCCACACCAGTCCACTAACACCCAGGATGCGACACACACCAGTCCACTAACACCCAGGATGCCACCCACACCAGTCCACTAACGCCCAGTATGCCACCCACACCAGTCCACTAACACCCAGGATGCCACCCACACCAGTCCACTAACACCCAGGATGCGACACACACCAGTCCACTAACACCCAGGATGCCACGCACACAAGTCCACTAACACCCAGGATGCCACCCACACCAGTCCACTAACACCCAGGATGCCACCCACACCAGTCCAGTAACACCCAGGATGCCACCCACACCAGTCCACTAACACCAGAATGCGACACACCAGTCCACTAACACCAGGGATGCCACGCACACAAGTCCACTAACACCCAGGATGCCACCCACACCAGTCCACTAACACCCAGGATGCCACCCACACCAGTCCAGTAACACCCAGGATGCCACCCACACCAGTCCACTAACACCCAGGATGCCACCCACACCAGTCCAATAACACCCAGGATGCCACCCACAGCAGTCCACTAACACCCAGGACGCCACCCACAGCAGTCCACTAACACCCAGGATGCTACACACACCAGTCCACTAACACCCAGGATGCCACCCACACCAGTCCACTAACACCAGGATGCCACCCACACCAGTCCACTGACACCCAGGATGCCACCCACACCAGTCCACTAACACCCAGGATGCCACCCACACCAGTTCACTAACACCCAGGATGCCACCCACACCAGTCCACTAACACCCAGGATGCCACGCACACCAGTCCACTAACACCCAGGATGCCACCCACACCAGTCCACTAACACCCAGGATGCCACCCACACCAGCCCACTAAACACCAGGATGATATCCACACCAGTCCACTAACACCAGGATGATATCCACACCAGTCCACTAACACCCAGGATGACACCCACACCAGCCCACTAACACCAGGATGATATCCACACCAGTCCACTAACACCAGGATGACACCCACACCAGTCCACTACACCCAGGTACCTACTTGGGCTTACACTTTTACCCTGTAAATGAATGATGCAGGATGATGAGTGATGCAGGATGATGAGTGATGCAGGATGATGAGTGATGCAGGATGATGAGTTATCGTAAAGGGTTCTTAATGGAGATATCGTAGGTTAAGGTAGACACACTTGTAGGATGGTAGCTATATTGTCAGACTGAGATGAGGAATGGAGCCCAGTGCCTTGCCTGTCTACGCCTGGATGGTCTGCCGCCGAGTGAGAGCGGGACAGAGGGATGGGCCTGCACATGTGTATCCCGTGACGTCACACAAAGCACAGGCCTACAAGGGGTCTCGTATCTAAAGCATATGGATGATACTACTATGCTATCCTATATCCTACAGGGAATACAGGGATCAGCAACTATGCTGACAGAGTGATGCAGGATGATGAGTGATGCAGGATGATGAGTGATGCAGGATGATGAGTGATGCAGGATGATGAGTGATGCAGGATGATGAGTGATGCAGGATGATGAGTGATGCAGGATGATGAGTGATGCAGGATGATGAGTGATGCAGGAAGTGAGTGATGCAGGATGATGAGTGATGCAGGATGATGAGTGATGCAGTTGTCACTCTGACCTTTATTTAGGTTATCTTAGATAAATTAGAACCCTGTTCCTTGATCAGCGTCGAACATTTCCAATACCCAGCATTAACATATCCTTGTTGGCAGTCAGGTGAGGTATTTCTTTCAGTAAGTTTAATTAGGTACACATGAGTAAAAAGTTATTTACTTACTAAAACAAAGGTAATGCCGCTCCTGACTGCCAACACGGATATGTTATGGTAGTGTGTGAGACAACTTCCGACGCTGATTAAGGAACAACATCCTGCTAAGACTACACTTTCGACAGCACGATAACATCCGCTAGACAAAATAATGCAGTAGCGTCGTCAGTGTTGCTGTACTCTCCTTACAGTAGTGTTGCTGTGCTCCCTCACAGTACAGTGTTGCTGTGTTCTCCTAGTACACAGTATTGATGTGTTCTCATCACTGTACAGTCTTGCTGTTTTCTCCTAGCACACATTATTGCTGTGTTCTAGCACACAGTGTAGCTGTGTTCTAGCACACAGTGTAGCTGTGTTCTCCTAGCACGTAGTGTGCTGTGTTCTAGCACAAATTGTTTGTGTTCTCCTAGCACACAGCGTTGTTATTGTTCTCCTAGCCACAGTGTTGCTGTGTTCTCCTAACAGTGCAGTGTTGCTGTGTTTCTCCTCACAGTACAGTGGTGCTGTGTTCTCCTCACAGTACAGTGTTGCTGTGTTCTCACAGTACAGTTTTGCTGTGTTCTCCTCACAGTACAGTGTTGCTGTGTTCTCCTCACAGTAGTGTTGCTGTGTTCTCCTCACAGTACAGTGTTGCCGTGTTCTCGCAGCATGGTGGGACGAGGACTTACAGTTTGGTGCTTACTGTCACTCTGGTTGTCACTACACTACTACACCAGCTATGTCTCCAGCCTAGAAACCCTCGTAAACGGGGTTTTTACGTCTTTTACATATAAAACCACCCCCTTAAGGTATTATTTTTTTTACCTAGTACACCACGTCCCGGGTTTATGTCTCTTCCCTAGAACCCACGTAAACAGGTATTATGTCCCCCAGCCCAGTAAAAACCACGTCACAGTTACTTATTTTCCCCACCCTAATACACCAGGGTCACGGGTATAATGTCCCCAGCCTAGTACCCCCGTCAAAAGGTTTTAGTCTCCACCCTAGTCCCCCCGTCAAAGGTACTTATGTCTCCACCCTAGTATACCACTTTTCCACAAGTATTTATATCCCCCAGGCCAGTACACCACTCACAGGAACTTATGCCCTCCCCCCAGTATTCCACGTAAACGGTCCTTATGTCTCCGCCTATTTTAAAACCCCCCCACAGGTATTTTATGCCCCCCGGGGCCAGTACCCCCGTCAAAAGGTATTATTTTTTCCCCACCCTACCCACACCAGGGCACATTTACTTATGTCCCCCAGCCTATTAAAACACCCCAAGGTACTTTTTGTCCCCCACCCAGAAATACCACGTCACGGGTTTAACTTATGTCCCCCAAGCCTAGAAAATACCACTTCCACGGGTACTTATGTCTCCCCCCCTAAAATACCACGTCACAGGTATTTAAAAATCCCCAGGCCAGTAAAACCACGCCCACGGGAAATTATTCTCCGCCTAGTACCCCAAACGTCACAGGAAATTTTTATGTCCCCAACCCTAGTCCCACCACGTCACAGGTACTTATGTCCCACCCAAGTACACCCCGTAAACAGGTACTTAGGGTCTCCCCCCAAATTTATACCACGCCACAGTTACTTTTTGGTCCCCCCCCCTTTACCCACTCCGGGTATTTTGTCCCCAACCTAGTAAAACCCCCTTTACGGGTACTTAGGGTCTCCACCCCGTATACCCCCTCACAGGTCCCTTATTTTCCCCCAACCTAGTAAAACCCCCTTTCACAGGTATTTAAATGTTCCAGCCCAGTAAAACCAAAGTCAAGGTACTTATGTCCCCCCAGCCTAGTATACCACTCAAGGAACTTATGTCCCCCCCCAAGAATACCACTCAGGGGGTACTTATACCCCCAGGCCAGTAAAAACCACGCCCGGGTACTTATGTTTTCCGCCTATTACCCCACGTCAAAGGTACTTAGGGTCCCCCAGCCTAGTAAAACCAGTACAGGTATTTTATGTCCCCCAGCCTAAAACACCACTTTCACGGTACTTATTTTCCCCACCCTAGTAAAACCACGCCACATGTATTTATGTCCCCAGGCCAGTACCCACGTCACAGGAAATTTATGTCTCCACCCTAGTAAAAACCCCCGTCACAGGTATTAGGGTCCCCCGCCCGGGTATCCCAGTCACAGGTATTTTATTTTCTCCACCCCATTACCCACCCGTCCGGGTTTACTTATTCCCCAGCCCGAAATACCACGTACGGGTTACTTAGTCTCCAGCCTAGTACAAAAAACGTTCACAGGTACTTATGTCTCCAGGCCAGTAAAACCACTTTTCAAGGTACTTAGTCTCCGGGCCAAAGTAAAACCACGCCCACAGGTATTATGCCCTTCCGGGCCTACACCCCCGCCCCACAGGTATTTAAAATGTCCCCAAAGCCAAGTACACCACGTCACAGGTATTTTATGTCTCCAGGCCAGTACACCACGTAAACGGTTACTTATGTTCCCAGCCTAGTACACCCACGTAAACAGGTATTTGGGGGTTCCGGGCCCAGAAAACCCCAAACGTCACAAGTACTTATGTCCCAACCCCAAAGAACCCCAACGTCACAGGTCCCAAATTTTCCCAGGCCCAGTACCCCCCCGTAAAGGGTATTTTATGTTTTCCAGCCCGTACACCACGTCACAGGTACTTATTTCTCCAGCCCAGTATACCACGACACAGGTACTTATGTCTCCAGCCTAGTATACCACGTCTCCTACGCAAGCCTGAGAGCTTTCCGTATCCGTCATAAACAAATGCAGCACAATCCCTATCTGTTCTCCAGAGAGGAGCTGTACTGTTTCAGAACTTGTGAGTATGTTGCATTCTTTCTCCACCTCATACATTACGTCCTTTTTCTCACCCCTGTACTGGTGGAAACACTGGGGTGTGTTTGATTAAGACACCTGCAGCCCCTGTTTACTTAACTGTTAGTAGGTATCCTGGCGTTAGTCGGCTGGTGTAGGAATCGCATCCTGAGAACAAAATTAACCTAATTTGCCGGAAATGCTCTGTATAACAAGAATTTCTATATAGTAGTTTGTCACTGATGCCAGCTATGGTCTGTATACGTTGTGTCATGTACTTGTAGAAATAAAGGCTGTTATTATTAAGATTATTATTTTTTCAATATTATTGAGGTCTCTCACGCCTTCGCACTCTGTGATACCTTTCCTCGACAAATGTCTTACAAGACAGTTGTCAATCATCCAGGAACAAAACGAAACCTTGTCATACAATAAGATGGTCGTCATGAGAAAGGAAGATTTATTTGTCATTTTAGATGTTCTTAAGAAAGATTTACCTGTCATCTTACGTATTCATGAGGAAGATATAATCTTTCCAGTTAATGAATGATAATCACTCTCGTTTCCATACCAAGGATGGTTGTCATCCCTCAGGCAGCAGCGTTGTTTACCTTCTTCCTCACTAAAAAGAATTCACACTCGGAACTTAATTAAGTTTACCACATTTACATTGCTCATCGACCCCTCGACTCATCGACTGATTACCTCAAACTCCTCCTCATCTTCCACCTTCCTCTGCATTGGACTGAAGAAGCCACTGGCTGGGAAAGCATTTCCAGAATAAAGATACCCAGATGTCGCACATGTGTTTAATTCATCAAAAACATGTTAAGTCCCAGGGTCAGTTGTTGGCCCCAGGTGTACAATGTGACAGCAGGTGTATACTCAATCGACCAGTGACTGCTGGCTGCCCACCAGTACTGTATATGGCAAGAAAGAACATTGTTACAAGTATTTTACACTAGCCAAATATCCCTCTAGTTTCTTTAGTACTAACCACAGTAGCTGGAGATTTTAGATTTTGCCACCGAAGTGGCTAGTTTATTGTGCACCCCATATCCATCCTGTGGACGGTAGCGCGAGAGCATGTGGATACACAAAAGGCCTAGGAACTAGGCCCCAAAGGGTTAACAGGAATACATATGGATTTATATCTACATATCTATAGTTCACTTATCTGTTACAAGCAAATTTAGGAAATTTGCTTAGTATATCTGGTATCTTATTTTCATTAATAAGATATCTTGACATGTCACATAGGTTATTATACTGTCTGTCTCTGTATTCCTCAATAAGTGGACAATTAAGCACATAGTGTTCAAGAGAGTGACCATATGCCTGATCACATAATTTACATTTAGTTTGATCATCATCTGTGTGTCTCCCAAACTGCCAGAAGTACTTGTAACCAAGCCTAAGCCTGGCCACTACAACATCAGCCAGTCTGTTCACATTGCAAGTTGCTCCATAAACATACTTATCTACGTTCATGTTATCATAGTGGGTTATAGATCTACTCAGGCTTCTAACTGTATTCCTATAACAATCATCTTCATTATTTACTTCTCTCCTAATATTATTCCTAATGCTAGACACAGTTATACCAAAGTTATATTCTACGTTCTCCTTCTGGATACTCTTCTTGGCTAACATATCAACTTTATCATGAAGGAGTAATCCAATGTGTGATGGGATCCATAGCAATTGTACATTAATTCCTTTGTCCCTAATTTTTGAGTATCTATACCTGGCTTCCCCAATGAGCATGTTGTTGGAGTCATTATATGAGCCAAGAGCCTTCATTGATGACATAGAATCAGTAATGATGATAGAGTCAAGCTCAGTGTCATAGGTTAGCTTTAGCGCCATTAGGATTGCAAACAATTCAGTTTGCAGTGTAGACGCCCAGTTGTTAATTCTTATGCCTAACTCAACAAATTTTTTATCGTTCTTAACTAGGAAGGTGGCAACAAGAGCAGATGCAGCCCTGCCAGAAGACTCCTGTTTAGATCCATCAGTGTATATAACTTGTGTTAGCTGGAGGTGGTGAAGCTCATTAGAAATTTATATTTAAATATGCTTTGTTATTTGAAAAAATGTCTTTCCAATGATAATAAAATTGATCATTCTTTTCTTATTTCAGACCACCCACAAGAGCAACAATCTTCCAGCATGTCAGCACAGTCTCCACTCAACCCACAAGAACAGAAAGGAAACACGAACTGCCACAGTACCTACTGTCAAGGTTGTTATGTTGTGTTACCCTTGCTGGTATGCACTATGTTGTTGGCGGTGATATGCCATGGAATCAGTTCATGTCGCCACAAAACCAGCTTGGCCAACGCCGGCGTGGCCAATAATTGCCTCACCAACGCCGACTTAAACAACAACGATACTAACAACGCCAACTTGGCCAGCATCCGCTTTACCAACACCGGTCTGACCACTGCACCACCTACCATCCTCCACCAGGAGACGTTACAGTTCTCTCACTTCCGGAACAACAATGCATCCTCAACATACCATTTTCAGGCTCAGCGAAATAATTCCTCGCCAAATCTACGTAGGCCTTGGCGGCGCCCTTGTCAGTTTCCGGCAGCTGGTTCACTTCAAGAACCTTTTATAGAGCATGAGGAACCTGAGCAGAACTCACACAAGCAGATGGAAGACAACAATAGCCTACACGATAGCTTTAATAGTATTTATGAAGGTTTTTAGAACTTAATGTAAGAACTGAGGGTTGCATCTTGAGACAGAACCTGAGACAGGAACAGACATAAGCCACACTGCTTAGCTTTCTTAAGTTACCCTGGAGTTTAAACCCTCGAGGATTAATATTACCAGGTAATTTTAGTAATTTAGTAATTTTAGCATACATACAGAGGTACAAAAAAAATACAGGTAAGAGCAGCAAGCCAAAGCCACTTATATGCATAGCATTACGGGCTGGCTTAAAATTAACTTAAGATTAACTAAGCAATGATGAAATCAGTGATAAAACATTATTGCAGACAGAT
>NW_026506171.1:0-16713 GCF_026875155.1 Cherax quadricarinatus
AATTTTTTTATTCACACAAAAAATAGATAATTTACTGTTATTCACAATTGTAATAATTGTATAAATAATAGTGCATTCATGAATGCATATTACAGTGCTAGTCATGGCATTATGCCAGCACTCCCTCACAACATACCAAAATACAAACACACACTTTTACTATGAAAGATTATACTATATATATTTAACATGGGTTTTTAATACTTGGTTCTGCTTTCCTTTACACTTAATCATGTCCCTCAGCCATGTAGGAAGACACCTCGCAAATTCTTGAGGGTTTGGGGGGGGCATGTTACTCCTGCCTTATGTAGAGCAGCCTCCAGCAACGGGATGGAACTATATCCTTGCCCATTAAACTTCGTTTTCACTATGACCAGAAGTTCTCAATAGGGTTTAGGTCTGGGGAATTGCTTGGCCAGTCATTAAGGAACCTCACTTCACAGTCCTTAAGCCACTGAACTTCAGATTGGTGGTATGACATGGTGCACCGTCCTGCATAAAAACCACAGCCCACATTTGTCAAATGCCTCGGTGAATTCACACAATAACCCGGGTAATTATATGGTTCATGTACTGGTTTTTTTGGAAGCACAATGGGTTCACCAACCACTCTGAGCACTGAAACACTCCCAACCATGAGTGGTCTGGGGTGCTTGGTGGTTCCACAGGTTTTAGCGGGGTCTAGCGGGTTACTACTTCTGGGCCTGTACACATGTCCCCCATGGTTACGGTGATGGTGAAGGTTGCTTCATCACTGCAAAGTACTTCAGACCACTGTTGAGGATTCCAGTAAAGATATTTTTCGTATAATCCAAACCTACGTTTCTTCTGGGGTTTGGAGAGGATTGGTTTTAACCTGGCGGTGACTACTTTTAGCCCAGTTCTGACACATGTCTGTTAACAGTTCTTACAGACACCTCTGAAGAAGATGTGGGTTTTTTTTCTTTCAATTATCTAGCAGTTTATTTAGGTGCACTCTCTAACTGCTTCTTTAACACGGGTTAAGGTACGAACAAATGTCTTCTTCAAAAGGGGGCCCAAACTGAGGTTTGGCAGACAGTTACTCAACAACCATCAACCTTGAAACCTGCACTCATTTCCTCACTGAACCCTCACACAACGCCAACCATTCTCCATTATTTCTTTTGTCTGATGCCCAGCTTTGTGAAGCCCTATGATTTCAGCTATAGTTTCAAGTGTTAAAAGACTTCCTTTTACCCAAAATCAAACAATGTATAGCCCCAAAACCAAAAGGGAACACTGGACAAAAGATGGGGGGGATGAGAAACAAAGTGCAACACTTCCTCTCACCACAGCAGCCACATGAACACTGAGGAGTAACTGTGGAGTGTGGTGGCAGGTCGTGACGTCACGCTAACGGCTTTCTACTCGCATAATGCACTGACGAAAAAAACCCACCTGTTTGGTAGGCCTTTGATTTTCGTCACTGCATTATACCGGGTGCTCACCTGGCATAACGCCAAATGACTACACTGAAAGCCCCCCCCCTTTGAGTGTTTTGGGATGCATGATGTGTTTTGTTTTTTTTTCTTGAACATTGTCCAAAATATAAAAATTTTCTGCCTTTTTGACCCTCAATTTAAAGCAACTTTTAGTCAAAAACCAAATTCAAAATTGCCTTTTTATTTTTTAAAATTGTTTTCCCATTCTTTTAACCCCTTGGGATTTTTTGGGTCGTACAAATTAGTTTTAAAACGCTTTGGGGGGTTTTTTGGCCCGTACTAGTAGCATAAATTCAAGGGCCTAAAATCTCCGCAAAGGGCGGGTGGGGCCTGGGTGTGAGAGAATGGGTCTGCGGGGTGGGTTTGCGCGGTAAAAAAAAAAATCGGGGAAACCCCAGTGGGGCCATTGTGGGAATGCCCTCTTATTTAAACAATGCCCAAACCATCCCCTCGCGGAAAAGGGTCCTCACTCCTCGGCAAATTTGGGGAACACTTTTGTTCCCCAGTGACATTTTAAAATTTAGTGAGGGAAAAGTGCCGTGAAGATGAGTTTCGGGTTTTTTAGGGGGTTTTTGACCAAAACTAATGACCATAAATCGGAAATATGGGGAAAAACCCCCGGGCGACCCTCACCCCTTCCCCCCTCTGGGGGGGCCCCTTCTTGTTCACGTTCATTGTTCCAGAACCCAAGGGAAACTTCTTTTTTCCCCAAACCCCAACTCAGATGAAGCAGGGGTGATGAAGTAAATTTGAAAAATTGAACTACAACCCTTTCAAAAAAAAAAAAAAAAAAAAAAAAAAAAAAAAAATTTTTCCAGTAGTGATAGTAAAAGGGGCCAAAACCCCCAGTGAAGCTCATAATTTTGACGATATAGGGCCTCTGGTAGGGGTGGCCATATGTTATCCCAAAGGGGGAAGAGTGTATCTCGGAAAAAACCCGGGGCGTAAAACCGGGAACAGACAGTGGAAATGACGAAGAAAACTTTTGGGAAATTGGGGGGAAAATGGCGGGTGGTATTTGGTCCCGGGCGGTGAGGAAACCACAGGGGGCCATGCTCCCCCCATGCTTCCACCCACCCCCCCGGGCCTCACTAAATCTAGAACAAAGGGAAACCAAACCCCCACTCACCCACCACACCACCTCCAAAACCAAAAACCTCCAAAACCAAAACCCCCCTTTCCTTGTCCAGTAACCCACCAAAGTTTGTAATTTTAGGGGGCCCGACACCAAAGGGACAAATAGCTCTTGACTGTGAAAATTAAAAAAAGAAAAACTTTTGAAATGTAGGGGAAATCTTTTTCATTTTATCTATAAAATTTCCCCTCCATTTTAAAATCCATCATCACACAAAAAACAAAAATTTTCCCCCAAATTTCTTGGGAAAATAATTAACAACCAAAAAAAAACCTTTTAAAACCCCTTTAAAAACTGCCCCAAATGTAATGTATTTTTTTCCTCACCCAGTGCTCCAAATTTTTTGGGAAAAAAAAAAAAAAG
Source organism: Cherax quadricarinatus (assembly GCF_026875155.1). Lineage (NCBI taxonomy): Eukaryota > Metazoa > Arthropoda > Malacostraca > Decapoda > Parastacidae > Cherax > Cherax quadricarinatus. The sequence goes on from NW_026506171.1 coordinate 2,962, forward strand.
TTTTTTTTCTTTTTTTCCTTAACCCTTTCAGGGCCCCGCCCGTAGTCACGGTTTTACGGTGAGTGTCCCAAACCGTAATCTACGCCATGACTCGGGCTCGCTCTGATAAACTGTGAGTGGTCCCCATTTGGGCCTAGATATGAGAAAAAACATCTATGGGGTATGTGTGCACCACAAAAAAACAGCCCGGGCAGCACGCTGTGTATAATGAGAAAAAAAACTAAAAACATAAAATTTTTTCGTTTAAAACGGGCAATTTGGGGGCAGTTTTTTTTTGGGATTTTTTTTTATAGTTTTTTGGGCGATTTCTTTGCCCCCTTTTAAATAGAAGGGAAAAGACATATTAAGAAATAGAGATAAATTTTGTTTGGGTTTTTTAGGGCACTGGAAATGGCTAAAAACGGGGCTCAAAGTAGGGGAAATGTTAAATTTTTCCCAAATATTAAAGAGAAAAACAAAAAACCACACACTCTAATACCCCCGTCAGCTGGTGGGTCTAATATACATTAAAAAATTAAGGTTGATGATTTTTTATACAATTTTAAAGAAATTCCCTAACAGAAAAATCTTCTTTTTTTTGGTGTGAAAAAAAATTTTCCCTTTATGGAATAAAAAATAAAAAATAAAAATTTTATTTGTAAAGCCTAAAACCATAACAAATTTAAAAAGGAAAAATTTTTTTAGTTTAGTGCCGGGAATGCCTACATTGTTTTTTCGGCCCTTTTTAAAAATTGGGAATTTTTTTTGAACTTTGTTTTTAAATTGGCCAAATTAACAATTTCCGTCCCCTTTTTTTTGAAATTTTTGAAACAGTTGACTTGGCGATTTTTTGTCTAAATCAATAAAAAAGTAATCCCTAGTGAAATCAAAAATTTTTGGTTGTTTGGGAAAAATTTTAATTTGGGCCTAAAAAGGGAAACCCAAAGTCACAAAATCCCGGATTCGTAAAAAAAATCGCTGACACAAAAAAAATTCCGAAGCTAATTTTTCCGTCAGTTTTCCCCCAAAATTTTTCGTACTTTTTGTTTTTTTAAAACCTTTTCAAAAAAAATTCTCAAACGATTTCATAAAAAAAAAATAAAAATTTTTTTTTTTTTTTTAAAATTTTTGGACACTGGTGCGTGACTCCAGTTTTGGGGCCTTGGCCCCGGGAAAAGGGGTTTAAATTGAAGACCCCAAAATTATTCACTTTTTAATAAGAAAAAAAAAAAAAAATTTTTGGGTAAATCCCCTACCGAGATATAAGCCCTGAAAGGGTTTTGGCACTGAATGACCCTGTGATGGCAAACTTTTATCATTTTTTTTTTCCAATTACAGGGGCCCCCTTTTTTTTTTTCGTAATTAATCCTTTCCCAGGAGCCGTACAAATAAACGAAATTTACATTTCCGAATAAAATTTTCCCCCATAAAAATAAGAAAATACAATTAATCCGTTCCTGACCCCCGAAGTATTAAAAAAAAAAAAATTTTTAACATGAAAATGAAATGAAGTACATAAACAATAAAAAGGGAAAATTTAATAATAAAACCCTTAAACGGGCATAACACTTACCATTATTGGAGTTTCTTTTTATGTATGGAGACGGGAGGGGGAGAAGAGGTGGATTTTTGAAATTTGGGAAAGGAACCCCTTTTTCCATAAACCATTTAGGAAACCAAATTTGCTTTTCTGGGGTTGCTTCCTTCTCTGTTTTTTAAATCCCACTAGGACCCCCATTGAAAATAAATGGATTTCCTGTCTCACAAAATAACTGGGGAGAGAGCCTTTTTCTGGCGTCCTTTAAACATTTCCCCAAAAAAAAGGGCCCCAAAGATTTTTGTCACTGAAATGTTCCCAAACCTTTTTTAAACAACCTTGTTGGGGTGTGTTTTTTTCCCATAAAGTTTTCCCCATTTTACCCCACATAGAAAAAAATTCTTTTTTTAAATTCTGAAGAAGGCACCTTTTTTCCATCTCTTTTCCCCCTTTCCTGGGGCACAAGTTTCCCTGAGCGCGATGGGGTTGTTTTTTTCCGGCTAAAGGGCTCTTGCAACTCCTCATTTGGGAGCTCTTCTTTGGTAGCCCTTCCCACCAATTCTTCCACATCCTCCAAACTCACATCCAAACCCCCATGGAACCCCCCAGTCCCAAACAATTGTTTTTTAAACAGACATGGGGCTCTTTGGGGCCCCAGCCCCCAAATTCTTAAAAAACCCTCTTGAAAACCAATCTGGCCAAAAATTTTCCCTTCCCGGGGCAGATTTTCAAAGTCCGGGTATCACTCCCCCCAAAAAACCCATCCCAAAAAGGGGTTTAAAGCAGTGGGGGATGCTGAATTTTTCTCTCCAAAATTCCCTTGGGGGCCCAATGAGTGTCGTGGTCCCCATCAAGCCCGGGAAACATTGCTTTTGTGTAAAAGTTTTTTAAAATTTCAAAAACCCTGTTTGGTCCAGGGGTTGGGGAGAGGAGTGGTTTGGGGGGAAAGAACTTTACTGTGATGAACCCAAACCCCCTCGAAAATTGGTCACCCCAAGTTTGGAGGATGAGCGGGGTGCATTGTCCATTACTAGCAGCACTTGAGATCCAATTTTTTCCAGGAATACTCCTTCACACTGGGGCCCAAAAAAAACATTTTCTTTTGAACCACCGAACAAAAATTTCCCCCCGTGACCCATCCCTTACTATTAGTTTTTCCAAAACACACAAAATTTTACTCTTAAATTAACTTTGTTTTACCTGAAACACTGGTTTTTTCCGGAAAGGGGTTTACACTAGTAATGGTTTTCCACTTTGAAATCCCCACTAGCATTAGCACAGAACTTTAAAAGCGTCACCTTTGTTTTTTCATGGGCTTGTGTCCGGGTTTTTTCCTTTTTCCTCTTTTTAATGAAGGCCCTCTTTGGAAATTTTTTTCCCAAAAAAGGGGCCTGTTTTCGTCACAATTGAACACTTGTTTCGGGTTTCAGTCCTTCGCCTCTATGTCCCCCTAAATTTCATGCACATTTTTTTCCGGGCCTCCTTGTGGTCCGAACGGGCCAGCCTAAACCAAATCCCTTCCCAACCTGGTATACCAGTAGGGTTTTTAAAATCTCTCAAACCAGCCTTTGCGGGCCCAAAAAATTTCATTTCGTTTAAAACCAAACTTTTTGGGCGGGCAATTTTTTTTAAACCCAAAATTTTCCAGAAATTTCCAAGCCTTTTCAAAAATAAACGAAGTCATAAGAGTACTCCTGCTAATTGTTTCTCTTTTACCACACCAATAAAAACTTCTAAACCCTCTTCCAGTACTGGTATCTCTTTTTTTGTCAGCATAGTTACCCCCTTTTTGGGCCCAAAACAACCTTTTTTTTCTTTTTTCCTTGGGCCACAAGGGAACAAAGGGTTTTGTGTAGGTTTCAAACATCCTGGACAGTTCGGCCACACTTGTACCACTTTCATATTTTTCCCAATGATTTTTTTCCCTTAAAATTAAATCGTACTTCCACCTTTTTTAAACCACGGGCTTGGCACTAGGACTTTCTTTGGAGAAAATGGTACTTATTTAGTACTTGCAAGCCCCAAAAAATAAAGGGAATATTTTGAAATATTTCGCTGGAGCACGTGGGGGGACCTTCGCTCACTGATAAACAATGCCAGACTGGCTGCCGCCCGGGTTTTAAATGTTTGGGGGTACGCGCCCCCGGACGAACACGACTCGCGAGTAAACCAATGAAAAGCGAGTCCATTTTTTATAAAAAAATACCCCCAATGATTGGCGCTTTTTAAACGATTCCCGGGGAACAAACGAAAAGCGGGGACCACTGTTTTTTCAAATTTTTTGTTTTTTTTTATATTAAAAATAATTTTTTGGGTTGAAGAGCTTTTTGTTTTCAGGGCCCAAATTCTTGTTGAAGAGACATGTTTGGTACTAAAATTACTAATCATACTCCCACAAAAAACACATGTTCACACTGATAGTTTGAATTTGATGAATGCGGGGGAAAATTTTTTAAAATAAAGTGTGAAGTAATGGGGGTTTGGGGTTTTTCAATCCCTGGGGGGGTTTAAAAATTTATAGGGGGAGTAATAGGTAAATTTGGGGTGCCGGGGAAAAAATTTAAAATGGGGAGTTTTTTAATTGAGCAATGGTGAAAGAGATTTGGTAATAAGTAATACAGTTTTTTATAAAAAAAAAGGAAATAAATAAAATAAAAAGGGGGGTATGTTTGTGGGCACGAAAATGAAAGGGGTTTTTTTAATTTGTATTGGTTGAAAAAAAAGGTTGAGGGGTAGGCCCCCAGGATGACATTTTTATAGGGGGGGCAACTGATAAATCGGATCATTAATTTAGTTGTACTACAAAGGTAAGGGGTAAGGGGAAAAAGGAAGGGGGCAACAACAAGAAAGGGGGAAAGGTAAAAGGGTTGAAAAAACCCAAGGGGGGAGGAGGAATTTGGGGTGAGATATAAGCGACTAATTGGCAGAAAGGGGGGCTAGTGCAAAGATGAGGAGGGGGGGGGGTTAAAAGGGGGTTGGAATAGTTTTTAAAAATGCAGTATTAGAAATGTGGGGCAGAAGTTTGGGGGTTATAGGAGGGGGGGGGAAAGGGGGAAAAAGGAGGGGTTTTGGGTGAAATGATGAAGAAATTTGGGTGTGTAAAAGAGAAAAAGGTAGCTTATGAGGGGTTTTTTTACAAAGCAAAAGGGGTTATAAGAAACAGAGAAATATGGAGAGTAAAAGAAAGGTAAAGAAGGGGTTTGAGAGAGTGAAAAAGGAGGGGGCAGTTTATAGAGGGGGGAGGGCCCACTGCCCAAGAAATTTAAATGAAAAATAAAAAAAAATTTTGGGAGTGAGTTAAACAAGTTAAGAAACCTAGGAAACATGGTTTTTGTCATTTAAAAAACGGGTAGGGGAGTTAGTTGATGGGGAGATGAGGGTATTAGGTAGAGGGCGAAAATATTTTGAAATTTTTAAATGTTAAGGAAGAAAAGAGGCAGTAATTTCAGGGCTTTGGTCAGGGAGGAAATACCATCTTTTGGGAGGAAGAAGAGCAAATGTAAGAGGGGTTTGGGAGGTACGGGGGCATTACGTAAAATAAAAAGGGGGAAAAGCAGCTGGAACTGATGGGATCATGACAGAAATGTTAAAAACAGGGGGGGATATGGGTTTTGGGAAATTTGGGTTGGTACTTTGTTTAATAAATGTAAAAAAGAGGGAAAGGAAACCTAGGGTTTGGGCAAGAGCAAGTATAGCCCCCCTTTATAAAAAGGGGAAAAGGGGGCAAAAGAGATGTAAAAAATTATAGAGGAATAAGTTTAAACGGGAAAATGCCGGAAAAGTGTACGGAAAGGGGTTTTAAAATTTGGAAAAACAAAAGGGGGTAAGACAAAATGTAGGATTGGGGATGAAAAGGGAAAGGTTTCAGATTTGGGTAAGGATGTGTGTTCAAGTTTTTAAACATTGAAGCATATATTGAACGTTTTTTAGAAAAAGGGTTGGGGAAGTTTTTATTGCATTTATGGATTTAGAAAAGGCATATGTAGGGGTGGATAGAGGGGCCAAAAGTGGCAGATGTTGCAAGTTATGGAATAGGTGGTAAGTTTAAATGCTGTAAAAAGTTTTTATGAGGGTAATTAGGCTCGGTTTTTGGGTGTTTTAAAAGAGGGAGACTACTTTCCGGTAAAAAATAGGCTTAACAGGGATGTGGGAATGTCACCATGGTTGTTTAATATATTTTTAGATTGGGGGTTTTAAAGGGAAATAAATGCCAGGGGGTTCGGGAGAGGGGGGGGGATTAAAATTTTTGGGGGAACAAATTCAAAAAAGGGGAAATTTACACATTACTTTTTTTTTGATATACTGTGCTTAGGGAGATTCTAAAGAAAAAATTTCAAAGGTTAAATGGAAGAGTTTGGGGAAGTGTGTAAAGGTAGAAAGTTGAAAGGGGAAAAATAGAAAAAGTAAGGTGTGAGGGTATCAAATGATTTAGAAAAAGAAAAATTTTTTATCAAATTTGGGGGGGAGGGGTATGGAAGAAAATGAATGTTTTTCCGATACTTGGGGGTTTTTCGTGTCGGTGGCTGGATTTTTGAAGGATGAGGTTAATCATAGAATTGGGTTTAGGGAAAAAAGGGGAGTGGGCGTTGAGGTTAAAGGGGAGTCAAAAAAAAAGGTTATCCCATGGAGGGGAAAGAAGGGAATGTAAGGAAAGTAAATTTTTACCAAACACTCCCTTTTTATGGGTTTTGGGAAACTTGGGGGGTAAATGCAGTCAGCGAGGAGACGGGTTTGGAAAGGGAGTGGGGATGCCTGTTTTAAAAAGGGGAAAGTGGGGGGTGTAAATTTATGCAAAAATTCGGGGTGTGGAAATTAGGAAAAGGGGTGGGTTTAAAAAAAGTTTAGTCAGAAGGGGGAGAAAGGGGTTGTTGAGGGGTTTGGGTCCCTTTTGGGGGAGAATGGAACAAAGGGGAAAAACAAGGGAAACCCTAAAAAATCTAAAGGGGAAGGGTGGCGGGGTACGGGGCTCCTCGAAAGGCTTTTGGGAAGGGGGTAAAAAGGGTTTTTTGGGAAAAAGGGGGTTTGGGCTTCCAGCAAGCGTGCGTGAGCGGTTAGAAAGGAGTGAATGGGGGACGAAAAGTTAACTTGGGACCCGGCGATCTGTTGGAGTGTGAGCAGGGGAATATTTAGTAAGGGATTCAGGGAAAACCCTTTTTTTTCATATAGTCAACTTTATCCTGGAAATGGGGAAATACAGTGCCTGCACTTTTTAAAAGGGGGGGTTTTGGGGAAAAATTTGGGAGTTTTGGGGGGATATGTTTTGTATCATTTTATGTGTATGCTTCAAACGGTTGTATTTTTTGGCACCTGTGCAAAAACAGTGATAATTGTGAGCTGGTGAAAGTTTGAATGATGATGAAAGTATTTTTTTTTTGGGGATTTTTTTTTCTTTTTTGGGTCACCCCCGGGCCCCGGGGAAAAAGGCCCCAAATTTTGAAAAAAAAAAATCCCCCACACACACCCCACACACACACAACACACACACACACACACACACACACACACACAACACCAAAACACACACACAACACACAACCCACACGCACGGGGTAAATTTAAAAGTCCCAATTTTTGTTTCAAAAAATCTGCAAATTTTATGATAAATCCCCTGAAGGCCCTGGATTCATGCAGAGTGCCACCCCACATTGCTGACAAAATGAAACGTGTGAATTTTCGCACTTGGGGGCGGGCCCCTAAGGGGAAAAAGCGCGCGCGCCACACCAACACACACAAAGGGGTTCCAGAAAACGGACACAGCAACCCCCGGGGGAAAAAGTTTTGGGAAACTTTAAGACACAAAGGGAAACAAAGGGTGTTAAGGAAAATATTTCTTCAGCCCCCGAGTGTCAAAGGGAAAAAGGGAAAAGTTTGGGAAGGCGATGTAGTGGGGGCAAATCCATACAAAAGCTTTAGGCAGAGGTAAGATCAAGCCCATGGGTTTAGGGGGAGTGACCCCATAGCGACCAGTGAAAGAGGGGGGGCCAGAGCTTTGGGCCCGACCCCTGCAACATCAACTAGGGAGTAAACACACACACACAACACACACCACCACACCCCCCACCACACACAACCAACACACAAAACCCACACACACACACACAACACACACACCCAACACACACAAAAACACAACACAAACACACACACACACACACACACCAAAACACACCCCACACACACACACACACACACACACACACACACACAACACCCCACACACACACAGACAGGGGGATTTACAAGGAAAGGAGGGAATGAAGATGAAAGTTTTTCTTTTTTTGGGCCACCCTGCCTTTGGGGGTAAACGGCCAGTGCGATAAAAAAAAAAAATTTTTTCTAGAAAACTGCATTGTATGATACTCCATGAAGTCAAAAGAAACATCAGATGCCACCCCAAAATTGGGTGACATATTAAACGTGTTAATTTTCGCCTTGGGGTTTTCCTTTTATGGAAGCACACACATCACCTTTTTTTTCTGAAAACTTTCTTTGGGGGAAATAGTATCGGTAAACAGGCAGTGAAAAGTTAAGGGGTTATTCAATTGGGCACTTTCCCCCCTCTGGTTTTTTTTGGGGGGGGAAAGGGCGCTGTGGGGGGGGCCCGGTTTCAGGGTGGGCAAACATACTTTTTCAAAAATCTGCTTTGACATTGAGGGTGAAAAATTTTGCTTTCTGTTGTTTTTTTTCCCATTTTTTTTTTCGTACAGGTTAAGGCATTGAGCATTTCAATGTCTACAAAAGGGGGAAAAAAAACTTTTTTTTAAAGCATTGTGACTTTCCCACCCCAAAACGTCAACAAACCTTTTTTGGGATTTCACACTTGTCGATTAGTTGCTTATTTTTTTAAGTCATCCCAAAAGCAGCTGGCTTTAAAAAAAAATATGTTTTTTGGGGGGTCCCTGTTTTTCTCTGTTTTACCATCTCATTTTTTTTTGGATGGTTGACACAACGTCATTTTTCCCGTTTTTAGTGCCCCGTCATGCCCTAATTTACTTGGCCCGAAAACCTTTCCTGGGAACCCCCACAATGCCTCCAGTGAACCCTTTGGAATTTTTTTTTCCCCATTTCTTCTGACTGTTTCCCCATACATCGGAAAATTTTTCCCAAAAAAATAAAAAAAAAAAAAAAAAGGTGGGGCATAGGGGGTTGTATACCAGTTTTTCTGTGATAAGTATGGCCCTTTTCCCGGAAGGCTCCATCATTTTGGGAAAAAACCCCCTCCCCCGAAATGCACAATGTGTGGCTGGTATCATTGAAATTTAAATTTTTTCCCCGTGTAATAAAAGACATCCAAAAATAAACCATCTCAGTAACCCAAAAATTTTTACCCAAAGGGGAATTAAAGGTTTTTTCTTGGTAAAATATTGTTTTTTAATGACAGTCGTCCCTTTTAACAGAATCAAGGACTCGCCACAACAATGTTCTTGAATGGATAAAAGTAGGCAGGGAATTTTTTTTTTCAGAAAACATAAAAAAATTCCCCCGATTTTTTATAGGGGGTCATTTCGTTGGGCATATTTCCCGCTGAGAAGTGGGAGCATTTGAGCAACAGAGTGAGTCTGTTTGGGAGGGGGAAAGGCCCTCATGGAAGACTGGATACGATGAAATTTGTAGTGGACCATATTTTGCTATATTTTTCTTTTATATAGTGGTATAAGCATGACAGTGCCAAGGACTAAATTCATTTTCACCCCAGTTGGGATCTTTCCACCTGTGTAGGGCCGTGACATTCTGCAACACTGGTTGTCCTTATACCCTGGGAGTTAAAAACCTTTGGGCTGGGTCATAAACAGGGTTTATTTTAGGCCCCATTTCAAAGTACAAATGGGCCCCCGGTTAACGAACTTTTTTTATCCAGGGATATGTTCAGGTGCCCCTTACTGACCGAATTTTTCCCAAAAAGGATATTTTTGAAGTAGATTAGGCCATTTCAGACCCCCAAACATACACGTAACCCACGCACTTACATAAATACACTTACATAATTGGTCGCATTTGGGTGATCCCTTTAAAAGGGGGGCCACTTTAAAAGTTGGGGAAAAATCCCCCAACTCTGTAGACTCATTTTTGATTTTGGGCTTCTGGCTGATGCAAAATCCACTGGATCAAATTGAAAGGATGTGGCAAAGAAAGGTGTACTTTCTGTCCCAGTTTTTATTCAGGTCAAAATTGGGATGGGGTGGAAACCCGTGGCATGGGGCCCTGGGGGGGCGGGGGAGGGGGAAAGGGGTGGAGGCGGGACATGGGAGAGCAAGCCGAGTGGTCCCTTTTTTTTTTCCCACCCCTGCTCCACAGGCCCGGCACCATGCCCCCCCACCACCTCTTCCTCTAACCCCCAAAATTTTTTTTTCCCTTTTGATCTTGTCCCAAATTTTTTTAATTTGGGGGGGGGTTTTTTTTTACAGTGACTTTTGCCAACCCCCCCCCTTGCCGACTGCAAAGTTGGGGAAAATGCCTGAAATTTGGCGAGATGCCATGGAGAAAAAATAAGGAAAGGGGGGAAGTACATAGTGGTAGAGAAAAAGCTTTTGGCGGCAGTAAAAAAATAAAAAACAACATAAAAAAAAAATAATAATAATAATAATAGGGAGGGGAGTATGGTAGTTTACACAAATAGAAAGGTAAGTTTAAGTACGGCAAAAGTATTTTGTAGCAGTAGTAGTAGTAATAGAAAAGTAACGTATTAGTAGGGTAGAATAATCGAACAAGAAAAGGAGCATTTTCTGGGAAAAAAAGGGTAATGGCCCCCAAAGGGGGGAATAAAAAATACAGGGGGGGTACAACTGAAGGGGGAGAACTCTCCTTGACAGAAAAAGGAAGAAAAAAGACAATACAGGAGGATCCCAAATTTTCATGCCTGCAATATGGGGCCCTTTCAATTGAAATGGACCCCCGGGTAATGACGGGGCATCGGCTAACACCAAAATCAGGTAGCGGCACTTTTTTTCGGCAAAATAATTTGGGATCGATAAAGGCTTTTAGTGCCCCGCCCGCATAAGGGGTTAAAAATTAACAGTGAAACAAATAAAAATAAGTGAAGAAAAAAAAACCGGGAGTAACTCCCCAATGTTTTGGATGTGTAAATTTGGGGCCCAAAGAAAAATAAACCCCGTCAACTGCTGCTCAAAAACCAACATGCTGCGCACTACCAACCCGCGCGCTGCACTACATTTACTGTTTCTGCAACACCATCACTGCTGCTGCGCTGTACTACTGTAATGGGGGTTTTCTTTCAACACCGCCCGCTGCTGCTGCCGGGCCCCAACCGTCACTTTTTGCTGCAAACCATCAGCTCCTTTTGCTGTAACTAAATGTAAGCTGTTGCTGCACCACCGTCACTGCTGCTCACCATGGTCAGCTGCACTACTCGAAGATGTGGAGAGACATTGTTTTTTTTGTGGCGTATCGAGAAAAACAGAGAAACAAAAAAACCCCCGAGGGTTAGCCACCCAGGAAAACCCAAAAACAGTGCGTCATCGAGGACTGTCTAAATTAAATTTTTTTTGGGGTCCCTTAATCTTGTCTCCCCAGGTGTTACCCAACCATCGACTAACACCCAGGGGGAAAGGGGAAAAAAAGCCTGGAAAATAGTGCTCATATTGGTAATTTTTTAAAAGGCCCGCAAAATTTGGGTTTTAAAAGATTTAACCCTTTTTAGGGTTTTGGAACCGGGACAAATATGGTTAAATTTCCAGGGTTTTTTACGTACTAGGGACACCTAAATTTTAGCGCCCTCAAAACTAGGAAAAAAAAGGGTGGTAGGGGCCCACATATGAAAGAAGGGTCTATGTGGTCAGTGTACCAATAAAAAAAGTTTCCCGCAGCACACAGGGGCATAATAGAAAAAAAAACTGTTTACCGTGTTTTTGGATTTAAAAAACGACTTTGCAAATGTATTTTTTTTATGGTTTTTATTTTTGTATTCTAGTTTTCCTGGTTTTCTTGTATAGAATGGAAGACATATTAACCCGAAATTAGAGATTTTGACTTTTTTTAAAAAATGAAAAATACCCTGAAATTGAGCTTTAAATAGCAGAAATGTTTTGATTTTTTAAACCAAAATTTTTAAAAGTAAACAAATCCCTGCTAAAGCGTCCAAAAACACGTCAAAATAGTGAGCTATTTCTCTTTTACAATGCGCTGATATTTTTTTACCATTTCCCGCCAAAAACAGTAAAATTTTTTTTTTTTTTTTTTTTGTGAGAAAAATTCAAAGTGGAAAACAAGGGGAAGTAAGAGGGGGATGGGGAAAGTGACAATGAACAAGGAAATGTTATTTTAGTGCCGGGGAAAGTCCCCTTTTTTGTTTTTCTGGACCTTATTTGGGAAAAAGGCAACTTTTGAAATTTAAAGTGAAATTGCAAAATTTCTAAATTCTGAAACCAAATGTATAGGGTAGTTGAAATCGTAAATGGGTGGTTTCTTTTACTCATTCGATAGCAAAAATGGAGTTCTAGCGAAATAGTTTTTATTTTTGTCAACAAGTACACTGCAATTGCCCGAAAAATAGGCTCAAAGTGGCAAAATCGCCGATGCGTAAACATCATCGAGGCCGCTAACTTCGCGAGAGCATATTCCGTAAGTTTTCCATCAAATTTCATACTTTTGGTGTCATTATGATTGGGAACAGATTCTCTATCTTTTCATAAGAAAAAAATAATTTTTTTTTTTTTAAATTTGGCCGACCCTGAGAACAAGTCTCTGAGAGGGCCTGTCGACCCTGAAAGGGTTAAGAATCGTAGTGGCATACACAGTGTGATAAGGCATGGTGAAGCTGAAAAATTCCAACCCCAACAAGTGTTTCAGTTGTGACGAAACAGGCCTGCTCTGGAAGAAAATGCCAAACAGGACCTACATTACTCAGGAGGAAAAGGCACTCCCATGACACAAGCCTATGAAAGACAGGCTAACTTTCTTGTTTTGTTGTAATGCTAGTGGGGATTGCCTTCACTTATGTATCACTGAAAATCCCAGTGTGTTCAAGAAAAACAGTGTCTCATCGCTCAACAATACTCTTCAGTAAAGGTAAGTGTCATTTTAGTATTTATTTATGTATGTATTGTGCATGTCTAATTGTTTCTGTGTAGGGAAATGTAATATTTCATGTAGAAAATATTTTTTAATACTTTTGGCTGTCTGGAATGGATTAATTGGATTTCCATTATTCTTATGGGGAAAATTAATTCTACCAATGGCAAATTCGACTAACGCTAGCTCTCCGGAACGGATGAATGCTGATGGTCGAGGGTGCACTGTACTTTACAAACACACTGTTTTTTTTTTTTTTGTTTGTTTTTTTATACAAGTTGCCTTCTCCCACCAAGGCAGGGTGACCCAAAAAGAAAGAAAATCCCCAAAAAGAAAATACTTCATCATCATTCAACACTTTCACCTCACTCACATATAATCACTGTAAACATACACTGTTATGTATGATAACTATGTACGTAACTGTATTTGTGTATACCTGAATAAACTTACATATTTATAAAGTAAAATGTAAATATTTCTTATAAATTACATACATTGTTAAGTGTGAATAGTGGTGGTGGGTTCTGCCTCCACCACCACTACCACCACCACTATGTATGCCTTCTTTCAATGGCCCTTATAAACCCAACTACAACATCACCACCACATACATTATGACATTTTATTCATTCAGAGTATATATCATGGTTTCTATGTTATTTATATTGTTTATTATTGTTATGCAGAAATGTGGGATACCTGGGGCTAGAGCCTTGTCTAAGGGCAAAGGTAAAAGTTACACACAACTCAGGCATAGGCAGGCCACCCAGGGCTATCCCAGCCAAAACAGAGAGCACTAAACTGGTATTTGTTACTTCAGTGGGTTGGTTAACAGAGGGTTAGGCAAAAATCCTAGTTAGGGAAATATATCTATTTATTCATCATAACACTATATACACACTTTAGAAAACACCTTCGTGTATCTCCTATCCTAAACGCCTACATAGCGGGCACAAGAAGCAGGTGGCTGGCGGTCCAGCAACCATAAACACTCGGCCTAGTCAGTGCCAGGTCTTCACTACTCCAATGAAACCCCATTTCTTATTTCCTCGCTCATCCCACAGCACCCTGACCATGTCAGAGCCTAGGTGAGCATACAGGTAAACCATAGAAGAGCCTATGGATTGAGTTAGCTAAACAAAAGGAGTACACCACTACAAAACTTAGCTTAAATACACAGTGTCTCCGACACCACTTCCTGCCAT
>NW_026506172.1:0-15145 GCF_026875155.1 Cherax quadricarinatus
ATAAGCAGGTTGGGTTTAGGTCATGGGCTCTCTGTGTTTACTGAGGGTTTAAGTTTTGGGGTGGCTCCCCCCCTTTGCCCTGGTCTGAGTCAAAAAAACCCAGCCCGTCCGGATTGAACCCGCTTAAATCCGGCCGGGAAGGTTTATTTGAAATGGTCTTTCAATTTTTAATCATTTTGGGGTATTGTAAGGGTTCAAGAAACTTTAAATTAACACATTGCAACTCGGGGTACTTTATTAAAATTTCGCCACACATGCTTTAAAGTCCATTCTTTAAAAAATTAAGAAAAAGGGAGAATGAGGAAAATCAACCCAACCAGTCTTTTCGTCCTCAATTTAAAAAATAAGGCATATCGCGGAAAATTAAAACCTTATGGCAAAAAAACTAAAGGCTTCCAAATTTTTTTTCAAATTTACGAAATCACTAAAGGGGGGGACGAAAACCTTCTCCCCGTTTTAAATTTTTTAACTTTGGGATGGAACCCACTGTGTGGAAAAACTTTCCCCTCAAAAAAAGATACCCAAAAGAGTTCAAATTTTTGAATTTTACAATGTCGCCTAAAAACCCTTCTCTCCCAAATCTGTCAAACTCCTTCTGGTTCATCGCTAGGTTTTGGTCCCCCTCATCCTCCACCCGATTTTCCCCCTCACCTTGGGTTTAGGCCCTTCGCCCCCACAATTCTCTGACTCCCACCCTTTTTGTGTTTGAAGCTTCCCGCCTCCCTATGTACTGCCGCCACACCTTTTTTCTCCTCCCTTCAGAAAAACATGCTCCTCAAGCCAGCTCCCCCTCCTCATTCCTGTTCCCTCCCGGACCCCCCCTTTTTAAAATTTAACCGGGCAAGACGTTGTCTACTTTTACCTACCAACCAAACCCCAGATTTCTCCCAAACTAAACATGCCTTTCAATGCCTTCCACTTCCCCCCCTTACCACCCTTCCATGACAAACCCTGCCCCCTTTTTTCCCTATCTGCCTCTAACCTCCCTCGTTTTTCCCCCCTTTTCTCCCCCCCTTAACCCAAAAAACTCAAAATTTCTTCCCCACCCCCTTCCTAAATTTTATGTCCTACGGCCCCCCCTCAACAAAGCTTAAAAAAACCCCTCAGGAAATTTCTTAAACTTTCTTAAAAGTCCCTCCCAGACCAAAAAAATTCTAAAACCTTTAATTTTTGGGTTGAGCAGGGCGAAAATCCATGTGAAAAATTAACAATTTTCCTGATGATGAACAGACGAAGACTAATCGGACTTATTAAGAACAAATTTGTTGATATTTAAGATAAAACTCTACCCCCCTCAAAATTGTTTAAAACCCTTTGCGCCTCACAACCTTAAATAAAACCTTAAAACATCCGTTTCCCTCCAAAACTCTCTCTTACTCCAACCCACCCCCAAAAATTTGAAAAGTCCCAAATTGGCAGAAAAAATTCCATTGCATTCCAAAACCAAACCTCTTAGATGTTCAAGAAGGATTCGGAAACTTGAACCCCCCCTTAAATTTTTCAAACTGGGGGCCCAATGGGAAATTTATGAAAAAAATTTTAACCCTCAGAAGCCAACCCCTTTCCCCCCCCTTGATCCCCCGGATTTTTATACCTCCCTTAACCCAATGTGGGCCCCCCCCCACCCCCTTGGTTCCCTCTTCCTTTTACACACAAAACCAAAAAAAGATTTAAAAGCATTCCCTTTACACAACACCCACATAAATACAAAACAACTTTTCCTTGACTGCCCCCACCTTATTAATTTAAGTCCCAATAACTAAAAAATTTCCCTTTAAATTCTTGCGTAAAATTTTCCCCTTTAAATTTTAAACCCCTTTTCCCCTGTTCCCCTTTTCAAAGCCTACCTTTTTTCCCTCTCCCACCCCCCATTTTCCAATCAGCTTTCCACCCCGACCCTTTCACCCTACCCCAAACCCTCCCACCAACCCCCCCCACTGCTACGCTATGACCCCCCCCCCCCCACTTCCTACCCCCTTTCCAAAGCTTCCATTTCCCTCATCCCTTACCATGCTTCCACTTCCTCACCCCTTTACCAGGGCCCCCTTTCTTACCCCCTACCAAAGCTTCCACTTCCTCTGCATCCACCTTTGCCCATCCTCCACCAAAACCAAAAACTTCATCCAGGTCCAATCCACCTCCCCAGAAAAAATCCACCAACCTAAACCTGCCCCAATTTCTGACAAAAGGCCCAAAAGAACATAAAAACAGATCCACCTTCCCCCTTCCGGGAAAGGGTCCGAGCCCCTACAAAACACACCCACGAGGGCACCATATCAAGGGCCTTAATCCAAACTCCTCCCCCGACTTTAACTTTGCATGACAAAACCATTAAATCAGTTTAAGGTGATTCGTACAACGTAGTTCTTATTTTACAATTAACACCTACTGGCCGAGCTATTTAAAGCAGAGAGGCCAGATATTTTTTTTGCTAAACAGTACTCCTCAAGCCCCCAACGCATCCGCCATTATGGTTAACTGCACTACAGCCCCCTAGACCCCCACGATGGGTTGCCACCCTTTTTAATTCCAACAAAAAAACAGTTTTTCCCCAAACCCTTTTTTTTTCCCAAACACGTCTTGCAGCAGAACCACACCCACCTCGGTCCCTTTATCTTTTTCACCCCCCCATGCCCCCAAACACTATTTTAACATACCGCCCTTTTCCTTATCTTAACACACCAACACCCAAACAACCTACTGTGACAGAAGCCAAACACACCCCTTTCATCACCCATAAAAACCCAAAACTTGGTCTCCAATTACTCACTTCAAAACCAAAACCCCTAATTCACTCGGCCCGACTTAAAACCCTTTACAACCACAGGGGCCAAAGGGCAAACCCGGATCATTCGGCAAACCGACCCCAGCTCTCATTTCAAAACTAAAATTTCCCTGGCCCTATTCAGGCTCTGTCACACCCCATCATTTTACCCTTCCCCAACCCCTTCCTCTTTCCAACCCACCCCTTCCTTTCTCCTACAAGAACGCTGACGGGGTCCCTTTCAAAAAACACAGACAAATTAACCTACCTATGATTACAAAACAAACCATTTTGACATCGATACCAACTTGATCTCACCGGGACCCCATTACACAAGCAGCCAATATCGCAATACCAAAGAAAACTCACACCACTCGTTATTCCTTAAAAACCGTCACTCAAACAAAAAGAAATTACTGCTACCACAACCGCTCCTTACAACACACAAGATTAAAAAAGTCCGATAATCTCACTTACCTTAAAAACGTTTTTTTTTACGCAGCCAACCAAGACCAAAACAACAGGTCAAAACTCACAACAAGCAACAAGCAGCGTTTTAAAAACACTAAAAGCCTTCGGGAATTTTATAAAAAAAATAAAGGGCACAACCCCACAAAAAAAATTCAAAACACCCCCCAAACAATACACACTCCAGACCCCGGCTGCCCCAATATTTTCAACACATGGGGGAGAACATTTTCCACGCTCATCCCCCTCACCCAAACGTTATTCAACACATTCGAACATAGAACAGGAACATGCACCCACACAAAAACACCCCGACAGCCCTACTTAGACTCTCTTACCTCCTCCCGAACTCGACACTCCTTTCACCAACACAGAATTAAAATCTCCTCAACCCTCCTCCGGGCTCCTGGGTGCTTCGGGCCCTAAACCAATTTTTATCCTAAAACCCCCTTCTGACTCAAATCTTTACTGCCTACACAAACCCCCTCAATGCCTCCTTGCCTCGGATCTTTCCCTTCCCTCCAAAGCTCACTGCTATCCCCCTTCCTAAACCCAATAAGCCCCACCTGACCCAAAAATACGCGCTATCAGCTCCTCGAAATTTTAGGAAAATCTTGAAAAACCTAATCATCGCCTTTGCAGATCCCTGAAACAAAAACTCTATTTGAGGGCCAGTTTTGGTTCAGAAAACACAGATCTACCGGGATGCCTTTAACACTTTTAAACTACATCCACATCAACACAAAAAAAAAAGAAACGGGACAGCCCGGGGTTGAAAAAGACGTTGAAAGGCCTTGGACACTGTCGGGCACGGGGGTCAAGTAAAACCCCTGCATAATTTAAAACCTGTCCCCTACTCGTAAATCCTCTGCAATTTCCTAGACGGCCGACCTGAGAATCAATTCCCAAGGTGTTATTCTGTACTTCACACTAAAACCGGGAGTACCCCAGGGATCTGCCCTTTTCCCCCCACCCTCACATTTTTACACAATAATTCCAACACCTTTTTAAACCACAACTCCATCACACAGCCTATGCAACGACATTACACAACTTATCACCACCCATAAAGATACACTCACAACAAAAAAAAAAAGGGGTCGCAGGATACCCATCGGAACAAAAAGGGGGATCAAAACCAATCGCTAAATCCGCTTTACAATTTTAACTACGGAAACGGATCCCTATTCCCTTTCAAACTCAGACGCTGACCCCCGCACTTCCCCTTCCCCTACACACAATCGCACTTCCTTTGGCGTAATTTGACTACCTTCTTGTTTACAGGGCACTTTCACTAAGGGCTTTCAATACTAAAAGGGCCCTTGCGGGCCTCTACAAGCAAACAGCCTCTCACGCCCCAAAAACTACCCCTCTAAAAATCCCTAACGTCTCTGATAACTCCTCTCTTCGCCCTCTCTTTTGGGCACAAAAAAAAACACTTAAACGCAGCGTGTCCAAAAAGGGGCGCTCGCGGGTGCTTATTCAGAGGGGAGGATTTTCGCCACAACGAGTCTCTCCATGCCCAGTTAGCCTCCCTGGCTGAATCGACGGGAAGAGGCCAGTGACGCAATAGACAAATTTAGAACGAATGACTCTGGACCCCCTCTCCTTGACGAAGACATTCGCAACCCCAAACCAACACAACTTTTTTCCCTTGCATGATCCCGCTCCCAACCCTACTAAAAATAACCTTGGTCCCCAAAAAGGGACCCTTTTATACAGGGACCATTCTCTACCCCCGTTTGCCAGATTTTTGGGGTTAAAAACATGGCCCAGTTCTACCTCCCCAGCCCTAAAACCCCATGTCCCCTTTCCCCTCGCTCACCCCTCTGGAGCCTAACAAAGAGCCTAATTCCTTCTCAATATCTGTCCCCATCGCCCTTTGCTGCTGGGTTTTAAACCCTGGGCCCTTTTTTTACGACTAAGAACAGTCCCCTCCCCCACTATTCTTGTCTTCCCTCTTCCCCCCTCACCCCTTTGGGATCTTTCCTGAACTTTCGTTCGTTCTTCGTTCCTACTTTCTGGTGCCCGAGCCCGAGTTTGTAGCTCACAAGAGAAGGGGGGGGATTTTTTCCTCCCCCTGGGAGACTTAGGGCCAGACACTTCCCAGACAGGGAGCCTGCCGGGGCCACCCTTTGGGAAAGGGCCGGGCCGGGAAAAAACCGGCGAATCTTTAACAAAACCCATGCTGTACATTTTACAAAATGATGGACGAACACACGCCCCCAGCTGAGGATGTTCCTCAAATCCTCTCCTTACGCCTTTCACTTTGTATGGGGCTGTGGGCCCCTGTGTGGCGAAACTTTCCTAAAAAAAGATTCCCTATGTTGCATAAGTGTCTCAATCTTCAACTTGTCGGTTTTTTAAACCAATTTATCAAGCTTAATATAAAGGAATTGCAAAAATAAGACGCTGAATCGCTGTGGGCCCCCCTAAAAGTTTCTTACTCCTACTGTACCTTTTAAAATTATCTGGTTTTTTCTGCCAAATAAAAGGGCCCATTTTGGAGATACTCCTACGAAAGTCGGTTGGGTAATGAATGAAAACGATCATGCAGTTAAAAACTCCCCTCTTACTAGTTTTAAGCTACAAAAAATTTTACAAAATATGTAGAAATTTCACCCTCTTGTAAAAAAAAACCGGGGGGGGGGGGAGTAAATCTTTTAAAAGGGAAATTATTGTGTTCATTTGTAAAGTTTGGTGGGTAAAGTGGGGTTCTATTTTAAAAACAGTAATATTAATTATTAAATCTAATAAGTGTTAGTTAATAATAGATTAAGAGTCTTGGAAGTTCCAAATGCTGTGCCCATATAAAAAAAGAAAAGCAACCTCCCTTTTCCTTAAAGCTTTTCCACCCCCGAAGTGTGTTACTCTTTGTTCAGAAAGAGAGTGCTATAATTTTATTTTCAAAAAACCACTAAAGGGACAAAAAGACACAAAATCAGACCATACAACCCGGGGACCACAGCCACCCAGAGGGTTTTTGGGCCCGGAAGGGAAATGCAGAATCGTAACCAACTCCCAAAATTTCTGGGGTGGGAACACGCGATGGCCTCCACCCAAAACATTTGTTCCAGCAAAAAAAAGCCCCTTTCCCCCCTTTATACCACCCAAAACCCACGACATTCATCTTGCAATATACGGTCTAAAGCCAGCAAAGAACCACAAAATACCTTTCTCCAAGGGCTGCTTGCAGAAAACAAATGCAATGTTCGGGGGTTTTTCAAGACCCACAAAAGGACACTTGAAAATAAACAGGGGTCCCGGGGTTTCAACCTAACAGTGTGACAGTGAATACGGGAAAAGGGAGGGGGGGGGGGTTTTTAAATCACATCACTTTTAGCTCAAATCAAATGCCTCAAATGTGTTAAAGTTATAGCACAAAGATCGGAAAAAACCGGGCATTGTGGTAGTCAAAGCCCCCGGGTGCAACGCCCCCCAATCCAGCAAAAACCTTTTTAAAACTGACCATGGTCTGGAAAATCTTCCCCCTCCTGCCCCCCCCTTGCTCTGGGGGGTTTTAACCTAAGGCACCTAAAATGGAGGAAAAAAGCAAATAATGTTGTAGCAAGATAACAGGGGGCAGCTCAGATGAAAACTCCATACACCAAACTTTTAAATCTCGCCCAAATTCCCCCTTTAACAGCAAATTTTTAAACTTTTAAGATTGGGGAATATTTACCTCATCTTTGTAAATATTGATTTTATACAAAAAGTCATATCAAAAAAATATAACAGATCACAACATAAAGAGGTCCAGATTTATGCGGAGGCCCCAAACGGGAAAAAAGTGATCACTCACGAGGGGCCTTCCCAAATTAACTCAATAAAAAAACAAAGTGGGGCCCAAGAAAACCAAGTCCTTATGAAAAACCCTTATTCTTTGCCTTCCCTGTATAGGGGGCGCCTTTCTCTTTCAAATTTTTCATTCCTTTTCCTTAAAGGGAATTTGCTGGAGTACAGTGCCACAATTAAAATTTTTTCAGACATAGGTTAGGGTCCCGGGTTTCTTTTGGTTTTGTCTAGAACAAATTAACTTTGGGCATTTAGGGATGCTAGGCATTTTTCCCTTAAAGGGAAAAGGAAAAAGTAAACATAAAAAAAAGGCGCTCCCTAAAAGGCAAGGCAAAAAAATAAAAGGGGGTTTCAGGAGGCCATAATCTGCAAATGTGGGGAACACGGGGGGAAAAGCAAACACGAACTTAAGCTAAAGGATTATTACAGGAATCACAAAGTCATAAAGAAATTGAAAGAAAACCCAAAAGTATTTTTTTTCTTATGCCCAAAACGAAAATCGAAAACAACATTTAATTGACCCCTACTTGAACGGGGTGGGTCCTACACGATGAAAAAGGAAATGATGAGTTACTCAAGTCCCAATAGACTCGATTTTTTAGGAGCCACTAACCGGATTGAGAATCAAACCTCAACGAATTTATAGAGAGAGAGGAGAGAGAGAGAGAGAGGGGAGAGAGAGAGAGAAGAGAGAGAGAGAGAGAAAGAAGGGGAAAAGAGAAAATTTTGGTACACACACACACCCTATCTGATATTTTCCTGACGAAAACGATAAATGCATGCCCAAAACCCGCCCCAGCCCAGACCAGGAACTCGTTTCTCAAGAACTGCAAGAAGCCCTCACGGGGCCTTAACATCCTATGGGAAGGGAGCTGGCACTGGAGTTGTCCCCATTACTAAAATCAAAAACATACCCCACCCACAAAGGGGCAGTAAACAAAAGCAAAGAACTTTGACGACAGCGCTAACTCCCCATATCATAAAAACTTTGAAAGGGTTCTAAGAAGCAAGATCACCACCCCTCTGATACCCCACATTACACAAGCCGGGCCAGGGGTTTAGAGCGGTCGCTCCTGTCTGTCCCAATACTGGACCATACAAAAAGGCCCGGGGTGCTCTAAAAGACAAATAAAGCAATTTAAAAACACAGCACTCACGAAATCTAATGACACGATTGCAAACAAAAATACCACGGGGGGGGATAAACCCCATCAGTCCGTTAGCCACTGACCAGTGCTAACGCGACGGTCTGGAGTTTTGTGACTCTCTATCGCGGGTTCTATCCCCCCCCTTGGTATGGTTTAATTACACAGACTTTGCAAAAAGCCTTTTACAAGGTGACACACAAAAACGTATAAAGGAATAACAGGAAAAATTTTGGGAGAAGGATCTTTAATTTTTTTAACAACAGAACACAGAGCATATAATGAGTAAGCGTGATAATGGTTTTTAAAAAAGACAAGTATGGGAAACTTTTTTTGGAAAAAAGTTTCACCCCACAGTGGCTTATCAGTCCAAACAAAACAGAAAGGGTTAGGAAAGGGGGAGTTTTAGGTAATCATCCCTCAGCCCGGGGTCGATGGCCAATCTATCTCTTGTGAATGTACAGCATAGGTTGTTTTTGTTTGCCCCGGGACTTTTTGGCCCCCCCCCCTTCTCCGTGGCGCCCGGGGGAGGCCCCCAGGTGGGGGGGTGTCGTTCATCTTTTTTTTCTGTATTCTTTTTTGGGGCCCTCCGGTTTTGGGGGGTGACTTTCTGTCTTGGGTGACTCCCCCAATGGGACTGTCTTTTCGTTTAGATTTTTAGCAGCATAGGAGGCGGAGGCCGCAATTAAGGGTTCGTTTTGAGCCACCCCCAGCTTTAGAGGCAGCAAAGGCTGGGGGGAAACTTATCCTCAGGGATTGATCATTGACAGTCCCGCTAGGTGAGGTTTCCGTCTTTGGGGCCCCTTTTTCTGGGTCCTAATTTCTTCCTTGTGTTGTAGTCGAGTCCACAAGCGGGGACTCTTTAGAGTAGTGATGGGATTTAGTGGTGAATGATGAGGAGCGCAGGTGGGAAATTACTGCCCCTTGTGGAGGCGTTGAATAATTTTTGGATGTACATGGATGGGGTTGTTTTGGAGGGGTGGGGGGCAATAAAATAAAATGGAAAGGGTAAGACCTGGTTTCAAGGGGAAGTATTCCTTTTAAAAAGGAAAGGGTAAAAAGATGCAAAAAAAGGGGGAAATTTCTAAATGGTAAAGTGTTTGGGAAAAATTTAAAAAAAGGAAACAAAAGGGGGCAAAAACAAAGGGGCTTTTGGAAGGAGGGGGGGGGTACCAGGTGGTTTACAGTGGAAAACATATAAGTAAACCCCAGAATTTAGATAAGGCTAAAGAGGTTTTTGGGTGGCATTTATGGATTTGGAAAAAAGGCGTATGACAGGGGGGATGGGGGCCCCCAATTTTGGGGCCCAAGATTTGAAAAGGTGTATGGTGTGGGATTAGGTTACTGAAAGCATTTGAAGAGTTTTTCCCGGGGATAGTGGGGTAAAGTTAGAGTATGTAGGAAAAAAGGGAAAATTTTATTTCCCATTTTAAAAGTGGGCCTTAGACAAGGATGTGTGATGTCACCCCGGTGGTTGTTTTAATAAATTTATAAAAGGGGTTGAAAAAAGAAGAAAATGCGGGGTCTTGACAAGAGGCGTGGAAAAAAAAAAAAAAGAATCACATCCCAAATTTGGGAGTTGTCACAGCTGCTCTTTGCTGATGAAAACGGTGCCCCTTGGGGAAGTTTCTGAAGGAATTTGCAGAGATTGGTGGGATTTTTTTGGTGGGTGTCCCAAAAGGGAAAAAAATTTAAAAAGGTGAATACAGGAAAAAAAAAAGGGTTTTTGGGTAAAAAAAAAATTAGGGGTTTGAAAGATTGAATATAAATTTGGAGGGAGGGAGTATGGGGGAAGGTTGAATGTTATTCAGATTTTTGGGAGTGGCGTGTCAGGGGAGGGGTTCAAAGAAAGATGAGGTAAAATCATAGAATTGATAGGGAAAAAAGAGTGAGTGGTGAAATTGGGAGCCCTGTGGAGAAAAAAGGAACTTTGCCCTTTGGGAGGAAAAGAGGGGAATGTTTTAAGTAATTTTTTTATCCAACGCTTTTAAAATGGGTGTGAAGCATGGGGATGAATGTTGCAGCGAGGAGAAGGCTGGAGGAGTGGGGGATGTCTGTCTGGGGAAAATGTGTGGTGTGAAATAATGCAGAAAATTCGTATTTGGAATTTAGGAGGAGGTGCGGGTTTCCCAAAAATCTTTTTCCCAAACAGGGTTTAAAGGAAGGGTTTTTTTGGGGGGTTTGGGAACATGTAGAGAGAATGGAGCGAAACAGAATATTTCAAGATTGTATCATTTGTAGTGGAAGGAAGGGGGGGTAGGGGTCGGCCTGGGGAAAGGTTGGAAAAGGGGGTAAAGGAGGTTTTGTGGCGGGGGGGCTTGGATTCCAGCGGTATGCATGAGGTTTTTTGATAGGATTTTAATGGAGAAAAATGGTTTTTAATACTTGACGTGCTGTTTGGAGGTGAGCAAAGAAACATTTATGAAGGGGTTGGGGGAAAACCCGGGCGGGCCCGGATTTTGATCCTGGAATGGGAAGACAGTGCCTGCACTCGAAGGAGGGGTGTTAATGTTGCAGTTTAAAAACTGTAGTTTTAAAGCCCCCTTCTGGCAAAAACAGGGGGAATTGGAAGTGAAAAAGGTTTGGGAAAGGGTTTTTTTTTTTGGGGGCCAAACCCTGCCTTGGGGGGAAAATGGGGCCAGTGTGATAAAAAAATATAAAAAAAAAAACATTGCTTTTCCTTTCTGGTGGTTGTGAGAAGTATACACCAGGAAAGGGGGTTAACAGCCGGGGTTGATCACCCGGGTTTCCTCCCCATGGGGCCCTGGCAAAAGCCAGGTATTTTTTTTAAAACAGGGGAGAAACGATGGGGACCCCAAAAAATGATGCAAAAGGGAAATACTACAGATGGTACATTTTTTTGGAACAACAGTGTGCCAAAACCCAAGAAAGGAAATTCCCCCCAAAAGGGGTCAATAACAACAAAGGCACAGCATTACTGAAGAAACCAATGGTATGTACACCTGGGGCTTTCCCAGGTATTACATCACTAATGGTAACAAAACTAAAAACCCCCTTTTGAAAACCATCCCAAATAAAAATTTCTTGGTTTTAAAAAAAATTCAAATAAAAACGTTTAAAGTTATTTTATTTTTATTTGGGTTTCCTACTCAAAATTGAATCCCAATTTTTTTCCGGGCCGGGAAAACAATAAAAAGAGGTTTTTTTGGAGGGGACAGAAAAAGATAAAAACTAGATGTGCCCAGAATTTAAAACGGGGTCAAAAAGAGTGGAATTTAATTCCCTGTGTTAAAAGGATTTTTATTGCACAGAATTCCTGAATTCTTCAAGATAAAACTGAAAATTGTATCTGTAATTTTTCCTCTTATAAAAAACCACTCCCCGAAACCCGGCCCTTGGGGAATTCATAGTTAAATTAAAGCTGACTTAAAGAGGCAAATAAAATCCATACCAAAAATTGTCCTTCTTGGAGATTTCAGTATTTCCCCCATGTAAAATGGGGAAAATGGCTTAAAACAAAGTTTTTACCACAAATGACTCTTGGAAAACCCCTCTCCTCAACACGTATATACCCAAGGGGGATATCCTTTATGGACGATTACATCGTCTTCACATTTTTCTTCTGTTCCTTGGGTACTTTCCCGTATTTGACTAAAGAAAACCTACTGGTTGGCGAAAGTTTTTGGGAAAAAAAGTTGCCCAACTGTTGCCTTTGTTCTTACCTCCCAAAACCCGTCGGTTTTTTAACCATTTTGATGTTCACCCTAATACCAAGGGAAAAAATGAGATTATGTGAAAAGTTAATTGAATTTTAAACATAACCCGATCCACCAAAAAATTTAAAATTTCAAGGATTTTAAAATTAAACAAAGAGGATACCGGGGAGAAAAGTAATGGAGAGTAAAGTGGTAGAAGTGGGGGACGCCTGCCCTAACAAGGCTGGGGCGCCCCTTTTCTGGGGCCCAAAAAGGGGAGTTCATAGGGCACCCAGATTTTGGAGGGTCAAAATGGGGTGACGAACTGGAAAACGATTAAAGGAAGGGGGTGTCGGTAAGTAGGAGGGGCCCAGGGGCCCCAAGGGGTGCGAAAAGGCTGCATTTTAAATCCATGGAAAATTTTTATCGCAATGTGCAATCCCTAAGGTGGGGGAAATGTCTGAGGTGGGGCTCGAGACCCGGGAAAATTTGCACCCGTGTCGGATTCTGGTTATTAACACCAAAGAAACCACAAATTTTTGTAAATATGAGGGTTTAAACGCCCCCCAGCCCCTAAAGAGGCTTGGATCACAGCCCCATCAAATTTAAAAAAGTTACAAAAACAAAGGGAAAAAAAAAGGGTTTTAGACTAATTTTAAGGGGGAAACCCCCCCTTTTAAATAGGTCTCCAATGAATGAAATCAGCGTTTAAAAAAACTACGTGGGTGGCAAAGAGATGTTTTGCGGCTTTCTTCGAAGGTATGAGTTTTGAAAGTAGTGTTTTTTATTTTAGAACCCCGGTTATTTGGTGTTTAAAAAGGTTTGGGTGTGACGCTTTTTCCCTTTGGGGGGTCATCCCCTTTTTGAAAAAGGTGGATAGTCGCATTTTACGTGTTTTTGGGGCTTTTGGAGAATTTTCCCAGTCTCTCATCTGTCTGCGCCAAACAAAAGAGGATAGAGGGGCGGGAAAAAAATTTTTTTAGGGGGGAAATTAAAATATTTTTTCTTAGGGCATTGCTAACCTTTAACCTTTCGGGAGAGGGGAAGGGAAATTTCCCCCCAAAATGGGGAAGGAAATTTTCCCCCGCAATGAGCGAGTTTTTGCGTGATACGCAATTGAAGGATGTGTGTCGTATGTCAGTTGTGTTACCAGCCATATGTATGTGATAAGAGATATTAGGTCAGATTAGACAGAATTATGTTAAATCATGTGTAACTGTGCGTCCAATATGCACCCTGACAGCAGCTTTTTCTGATCCCTCTCGCAGTTCTGATGGAGGTGAGACAGAATTCACTGGCGATGCAGCTAATATTCTCGCCATCCAAAATTATCCAGAATAAAAAATTATTCTGCCATCATGGACGTTGATCGCTGGAAGCGTCTTTCAGGTTCGTACATGCGTCTTGTTCATCAGCTTGTCGGTATTTTATACAGTTAACACTGTGGTACTTATCTGTAATAGCAATGCTACTGCATCTTAGCGCAGAGGATATCTTCTGTTTGCCACCTCTGCCCAACTCACAGACATGGACCTAAAATAGTGCTTCCCCTCCCACCTGATGCATCTGAATTCCTTATCCCTGACTTCTATATAAACTTTCTATCAGTTCATCAAAATTAAGGTGGTAAATACTAAAACCCCTAGCTGATGGCTGGTTAAACGCGTCCTCATACTGTCCATTCCAACATCTTCAGATAACACCGATACTAAAATGATACCCAGGTGTTATAAACATGTCTAATTCTTCATTGTCACCTCTCGTGTCCCATGATGAACATCAAAATGGTATACAATACCGACAGGTTGTTAGGTAAGACACATAGCAACAGTTTGGACAACTTTATTCCGAAACGTTTCGCCTACACAGTAGGCTTCTTCAGTCGAATACAGAAAATAGGCAGGAACAGTAGAGATGTGAAGACGATGTAATCAGTCCATCACCCTTGTAGTCGTAGAATTTGAGGTTGTCAGTCCCTCGGCCGGGGAAAGTTCATTTTCCATAGTCGGGAACTATCTGAAGATAAAGGGGACAGTGCAGAGACTTAAATACTGTCGGAAGGAGAGGTGCAGTTCCTGTTGCAGGTACTGTTAAGAACATAAGAACATAAGAACGAAGGAACACTGCAGAAGGCCTACTGGCCCATGCGAGGCAGGTCCAAGTCTCCTACCGGCTTAAGCCAATGCACCCAACCTAACTTAAGAAATCGTAATGACACGATTCCCAAATAAACCATCCCCCCGGCCGGGTTTGAACCCGCGGTCATAGAGTCTCAAAACTCCAGCCCGTCGCGCTAGCCACTAGCGCGACGGGCTGGAGTTTTGAGACTCTATGACCGCGGGTTCAATCCCGGCCGGGGGGATGGTTCACACCACCCTAGTCAGGTCAGGTCACATTGACTTAAGGGAGGAACACGGCAACCGACCTGGTAGCACAAGCTATCAGGTCTAACTCACACCCACCCACATCTACTCATAAAATTTATCCAACCTAATTTTTAAAGCTACACAACGTTCCCGGCCTCTATAACGGTACTTGGGAGTTTGTTCCACTATCCACAACTTATTACCAAACCAGTACTTTCCCAAATCCGTTCCTGCTATTTTCGTATTCGACTGAAAAAACGTTTCCTGAATAAAGATTCCCCTAGCGAAAGTGTCTCAATCTTTAAATGTCGGGTTTTTTAACCTTTATCAAACCATTCATCTCGACTGAAGAACCACTGTATAGGGGAAACGTTTTGGGAAAAAAGTTTGCTAACTGTTTCATTGTGTCCCTAACAACCTTTTGTATTGTTACCTTTTGATTTTCATCTTGTAAAACACTGCAAACATGCATCTTGTAAAAGAAAACACGTTGACAAGCTTTTCAAAATGAGAAGGGTTGGATCTGAGAGGGAATGACCTTTCAGTGGTTACATTTTCCCTACTACTACACTACTCTGCCCTTCCTTCCGACAGTTTTAAGTCTCCGCCTGTGCTTGATCTTCAGATAGTTCCTGACTATGGAACTGAACTTCTCCAGGCCGGGGACGACAACCCCAAATTCTACGACTACAAGGTGAGGACTGATTACATCGTCTTCACATCTCACTGTTCCCGCCTATTTTCTGTATTCGACTGAAGAAGCCTTGGTAGGGGAAACGTTCGGAATAAAGTTGTCTAACTGTTGCATATTGTTTTTACCCAACAACTCCGGTCCCATCTTGTCCAAACCCACACTTGCAGAAGATTTTCCAATGTATCCTTTTACCAAATTGTTATTTATTTACAACTCCATTTTCCCCTGTCTGAAAAAAAAAACAGGATACAAATTTT
>NW_026506173.1:0-15485 GCF_026875155.1 Cherax quadricarinatus
CAAGATGGGTCCTAACAGATGACGCAAAAAAATGATGAGCTACTCAAGTCCCAATATGACTCAGTTTTTAGAAACCCCTAACCAGATGAGAGTCGAAGATAAAAATGAATTTTTATGAGAGACCCACAAATTTGATTAAACAACCTACCCGATGTTATCCTGACGCCAAAGACTTCGAACAGGCGAAAAAATGACATGCCCATGCCTCTCCCCCGGGCCAACTCTGGAACTCTGTGTTCTCAAGACTGCAAAACCCCTATCACGAGCCTTTTCCATCCTATGGAAGGGAGAGGGACAGGGGTGTCCCACAGTTACTAAAAAAAACGGGCATAGCCCCACTCCAAAAGGGGGCAGAAAAAGCAACAGCAAAGAACAAGACCAATAGCACAAACATCCCTTCATAAAAATCTTTAAAAGGGGTCCTAAGAAGAAAGATCACACCCCCATCTAAAAACCCATCATTACAAAACCCCAGGGCAACATAGGTTTGAACAGGTCCCCCTGTCTGTCTAAAACTATTGGTCACTACGACAAGGCCCTAAATGCACTAGAAGACAAAAAGAAATACAGATGTAATATATACAGATTTGCAAAAACCTTCGACAAGGTGACCATGGCGTAATAGCGCACAAAATGCGTGCTAAAGGAATAACAGGAAAAGTCGGTCGATGGATCTATAATTTCCTCACTAACAGAACACAGAGAGTAGCCCGTCAACAGAGTAAAGTCCGAGGCAGCTACGGTGAAAAGCTCTGTTCCACAAGGACAGTACTCGCTCCCATCTTGTTCCTCATCCTTAAAATCCGACATAGACAAGGATGTCAGCCACAGCACCGTGTCTTCCTTTGCAGATGACACCCGAATCTGCATGACAGTGTCTTCCATTGCAGACACTGCAAAGCTCCAGGCAGACATCAACCAAATCTTTCAGTGGGCTGCAGAAAACAATATGAAGTTCAACGATGAGAAATTTCAATTACTCAGATATGGTAAAATGAGGAAATTAAATCTTCATCCAGAGTACAAAACAAATTCTGGCCACAAAATAGAGCGAAACACCAACGTCAAAGACCTGGGAGTGATCATGTCGGAGGATCTCACCTTCAAGGACCATAACATTGTATCAATGATCTGCTAGAAAAATGACAGGATGGATAATGAGAACCTTCAAAAATAGGGGGGCCAAGCCCCTGATGACACTCTTCAGGGCCCCTTGTTCTATCTAGGCTGGAATATTGCTGCACACTAACAGCACCTTTCAAGGCAGGTGAAAATTTCCGACCTAGAAAATGTACAGAGAACTTTCACGGCGCGCATAACGGAGATAAAACACCTCAATTATTGGGAGCGCTTGAGGTTCCTAAACCTGTATTCCCTGGAACGCAGGAGGGAGAGATACATGATTATATAAAACCCCGGAAAATCCCAGAGGGACTAGTACCGAACTTGCACACGAAAATCACCACTACGAAAGCAAAAGACTTGGCAGACGATGCAACCATCCCCCCAATGAAAAGCAGGGGTGGTCACTAGCACGTTAAGAGACCATACAATAAGTGTCAGGGGGCCCGAGACTGTTCAACTGCCCCCCAGCCACATAAGGGGGATTACCAACAGACCCCTGGCAGTCTTCAAGCTGGCACGGACAAGCACCTAAAGTCAGTTCCGGATCAGCCGGGCTGTGGCTCGTATGTTGGTTTGCGTGCAGCCAGCAGCAACAGCCTGGTTGATCAGGCTCTGATCCACCAGGAGGCCTGGTCTCAGACCGGGCCGCGGGGGCGTTGACCCCCGGAACTCTCTCCAGGTAAAACTCCAGGCCACCGGGCCACCGGGCCGCAATGGTCTTCTGTGTTTGGGGGAACACGAGTGTGTTGCTACATTATTCAATATAATAGTTACATTGTGGGAACGAAAACTAGCTATGTTCGATTAATATATGAGTGAGAGGGGGTGGATCTGAGTGGAACTTGAACATGAGTTGGATTTATCAAAGCTTGTTGCTTGCGTAGCATTGAAAGGGGTTGGGCAAATATTTGTTAGGGATTGGTTTGTAAGGGCCTTCAGTATGGGCCAAAGGCCGGCCGAAATTTCTGATAACTAGGAAAATTTTTATGGTTTACTGATCAACCCGGTCTAATCATTTTTATCATGTACCTGGTAGAAAAAGAAAAATTTCTTTTTTTTTTTTTTGTTTTTTTTTTTTTTTTTTTTTTTTTTAAATTTTTTTTTTGTTTTTTTTTTTTTTTTGTTTTTTTTTTTTTTTTTTTTTTTTTTATTAATTTTTAAAGGGTACGAAAGTTTACCAGCATAAAAAAATTCACATTAGTTGCATTGTCCCTTTTACCTAACATATGTCATATGGACTCACGAAACGTTAAAAGACACGATTGAAACAACCATACCATGGGTGGGGTTTTAACCCCACCCTGGTATCCCCAGTTGGACGAATCTTTTGAAGCAGCTGGCCCGGGCTAACGCGACGGTCTGGAGTTTTTAGACTTTTAACCACGGGTTTTAAACCCCCCCCCGTGGATGGGTTTTGAAAAATTTTTTTCTGGGCTGCCTCCAAGTGATCGCCTACCCTGGGAAGCCTTTTTGAACCGAGCTCGAGGGCGGTATCTCAGCCTCACAAGTGGCATATAGGACAGATTTTCATAAATGACTGATGTTGCAAGAAATCTCGCCTGCATGCACGTTTAAAGGACTAACTGTACTTGGTGTTGAGCCATACCCCCGGCCGGGATTGAAACCCTCGGTCATTAGAGTCTCAAAATTCCAGCCATCGCGTTAGCCACTAGACCAGCTAGCCACAATAAAATTCCATCCACTAGGTGATTTAACCCACCTACCATGAGAAAGGTTAGCACAGGCACACTCTGAGACCACAAATGCAGTTTTTACAGACAATTCTCCAGCTAGCGTGGCGTTGACAAACTCTAGCTTCAAGTCCCATCGATCTGCCGTCAACATGACTCAAGAATGTAACTGACACGATTGCAAACAAACCATACCCACGGCCGGATTGAACCCGCAGTCATAGAGTTTCAAAAACTTCCAGCCCTCGCGTTAGCCACTAACCAGCTACCACAATAGGAGATTCCTCCAACTAGGTATAACCCCTTCTACACCATAGAAAGGTTACACAGGCACCCTCGTGACCACAAATCACAGTTTTTTAACAGAACGAGAATCTCCAGACTAGCGTGGCCGTGACGAACTCTAGCTCAAGTCCCTTCACTGCCGTCAACATGACTCAAGAAATCGTAATGACACGATTGCAAACAAACCATACTCCCGGCCGGGATTGAACCCGCGGTCATAGAGTCTCAAAACTCCAGCCCGTTGCGTTAGCCACCAGACCAGCTAGCCACAATAAGATTTTTATTTATTTATTTATTTATTTATTTATTTAGTAATTTAAGCATACATACAGAGGTACAAAAAATACAGGTAAGAGCAGCATGCCAAAACCACTTATATGCATAGCATTACGGGCTGGCTTAAAATTAACTTAAGATTAACTAAGCAATGATGAAATCAGTGATAAAACATTATTGTAAACAGATAACTATAAAGCACAAATGAGTATTACAAAGACAGGTCATATGGTTGCTTGCATTGCTGTACATTCAGTCGAATGGAGTATTCTGTTAGGTAGTGTATTTAAAAAAATAATAAAGTTAGATTGGGTCCTAGGTTTAACATTTGTGTGATATAATTGTGAGTAACATATAGGATATACAATTTATAAGGTTCAGTTATTCAGTATTTATTTGGCTTTGAGTGAGTAAGTGATCTTTGAGAAGAGACTTGAATTTATAAACAGGTAGTGTTTCTTTTATATTTACAGGTAATGAATTCCAGATTTTAGGGCCTTTTATGTGCATTGAGTTTTTGGACACGAGGAACATCAAAGAGTGATCTGGTCATGTGTTCTGTTGAGGTTGGCAAGGAGATGTTTGAGGGGAGGATTAATATCAGAGTTAAGTGTTCTATGTATGTAATAGGTGCAATAATAAGTATGGATGTTTTGTATGGTGAGTAGGTTGAGTGTTTTGAATATTGGTTGAGTGTGTTGCCTGTAGTGAGAATTTGTTATCATTCTAACTGCAGCCTTTTGTTGGGTAATTAGTGGTCTGAGATGGTTAATTGTTGTTGAGCCCCATTCACAAATTCCATAGGTGAGATAGGGGTAAATAAGAGAGTGATAAAGGGCCAGGAGGGCTGACTGTGGAACATAGTACCGTATCTTCGATAGTATGCCTACAGTCTTGGAAATTTTCTTAGAAATTTGTTGTATATGTGTATGAAATTTGAGTCTATTATCGAGGTGGATTCCTAGGAATTTTCCCTCTGTTAGCTTTGTGATAGGTGATCCGTTTATCATTATGTTAAGAGGGACATCTGTAGCTCTGTTACCAAACTGAATGAAGTAGGTTTTGTCAATGTTTAGTGTAAGTTTGCTAGTCCTCATCCAGGTAGATATTTTCTGTAATTCGGTGTTTACAGTATTGGCTAGCGTGACTGGGCTCGGGTGAGAGAAGACGTATGAAGTGTCATCTGCAAAAAGTGTGGGTTTGAGTAATTGCGAAGCATTTGGAAGGTCATTTATGTATAGGAGAAAGAGAAGAGGGCCAAGGACACTTCCCTGTGGGACACCAACTGTAATTGGTTGTGCGGAAGAGCTTGCCCCATTTGCGTACACATATTGGCTTCTGTTGCTGAGGTAAGACTTGAGGTAGTTGAGGGAGTGCCCTCTAATACCATAGTGTGACAATTTTACGTGGAGCAAGTCATGGTCAACTGTATCAAAAGCTTTACGTAAGTCAATGAAGATCCCCAGTGGGACTTCTTTTTTCTCTATTGCAGTGTATATATGTTCTAGCATGTGTATAATAGCATCATTAGTATTTTTATTAGGCCTGAATCCAAATTGGCAGGGGTTGAGAATGTTTTGGGAGATGAGGTAGGAGTGGATTCGTTTATGAATTAATTTTTCGAAGATTTTTGAGAGAGGGTGTAAATTGGATATTGGCCTATAGTTATTCAACTCTGTTGGTCTCCTCCTTTATGGATCGGGGTGACCCTTGCTATTTTGAGAACTGTAGGGAAGGTGGAGGATTCAATGGATTTGTTAAAGAGTGTTGCAATGATTTGTGATAGTACTTGTGACGTTTTTTTGTATATAAAGGGTGGTAAGGTATTTAAATCTCCTGCCTTGTTTTTCAGTGCGTTAATAATAGGGGAGACTTCGTATGGGTTAGTCGTAGCTAGGAACAGTGTGTTCGGGTAGTTGCCAGTGAGGTAGTCATTTGGTGGGGTATCTGAGCTTGGGATTTTATTGGCAAGGTTTTGACCTATAGTGGAGAAGAAATCATTGAGTCTGTTTGCTGTTTCTGTTGGTGGGAGTTGGGGTTCATCTGATTTTGCTAATTTTATTTCGCTATGTCGTGATATCTTTTTTGTTCCCAGAATTTCTGATAGGGTCTTCCTCGTAAGTTGGATAATCTGTTCTCATAATACAATTTTTTTGCCCTTCTTATCAGGCTGGTTAGGATTGACGAGTAACGTTTTGTTTGATCTCTGGTTATGTGACCCATTCTGTACTGTTTTTCATATCGGTGTTTTGTATTTATGGATTTGAGAATGCTGGGTGTTAGCCAGGGACTGTTCAGTCTCTTAGCTGTCATCTGTTTAGTTTTTTTAGGGCAGTGTTTGTTATAGAGGTATTGGGTCTTTTTTAGAAAATTATTAAAACATTCGTCAATATCTGTATAGATTTCTAGCTCAGTGTGCCAGTCAATGTTTGTTACTGCTGTTGTGAAGTTATTAATGGCTGCCTCATTGTGAAGTCTGAAGGTGACTTTAGTAGTTTCTAGGGGTATTTTACCAAGAGTTGTTATGAGGAAAGTAGGGTAGTGGTCTGTGGTATTATCTGTAATTATGCCTGATTTTAAAGGGGATATGGTGTTGGTCCAGATGTGGTCAAGTACGGAAACACTAGTCTCTGTAACTCTTGTAGGTTTTGTTACTGTTGGTAGCAACATGCAGTTACTCATTGTGTTTGTGAATTCAGTGACGTGTGGGTCCTGGTCTTGCAGGAGATTTATATTGAAGTCACCTGAGAGTAGTAAGTGATCTTTGTTCATGCGTGCATCAGTTATCATACTTCCTAGGTTTTGACTAAATTGGCTAATGTTTGATTGTGGAACTCTGTAGATGTTTATCACTGTGAGAGGTTTTTGTAGGTATTTGGATTTGAATTTAGCTGTTATATATTCCCCATGTTCATCCCTTGTGCAAGTATTAGTGATACATTCTAGTTGGTCTGAGTAGTATATAGCAGTGCCACCCCCTTGTTGGTCTGGCCTACATGAGTCATGTTGAGGCAGTGAAGGGACTTGAGCTAGAGTTCGTCACGGCCACGCTAGCTGGAGATTCGTCTGTAAAAACTTGCATTTGTGGTCACAGAGGTGCCTGTGCTAACCTTTCTATGGTGTAGAAATATACCTAGTTGGATGAATCTTATTGTGGCTAGCTGGTCTAGTGGCTAACGCGACGGGCTGGAGTTTTGAGACTCTATGACCGCGGGTTCAATCCCGGCCGGGGGTATGGTTTGTTTGCAATCGTGTCATTACGATTTCTTGAGTCTTGGTGTTGCAGCATATATCCTGATCTTCAACCTCCCTAAGCTTAGCCCCTTTGGACTTCCCCTCAGAAACCGCGTGCAACCAGGAGCCTTAATTCCTGCAATATTCAATCGATATTAGTGACCTGCCTGCACCTCAGAAATTCCTGTATCCAAGAGGGTGTATATCCCCTAGTATAACTATGCAGAAATGGACACTAGCTTCTAGTAGACAAGAGGCAAATTCACGTACTGGTCATTAACTGCCGGCTGCACAAAGGCCACAGCACGACTCACTAGCAATTTTCCCCAGATGCTGGCCAGAATCTTCAAGAAAAAAGTGTAGGTCTTGTATCACTGTATGGGCCTGACGGAGGAGGACATCTACCTTACGTCGAGGTGCCTCCACCAGATTTCCCAGGTCTCATATGTGAAGACACGTGGGGCGCCGCCTGCTGATCACAGCATGTGTTGCTCAGATGGTGTCTAGTCTAAGAAGAAAGCACGCAGTCTCGAAACCCGTGCCCCAGCATTCAAACTTGGGCTGCCAGTTCTCCCTGGCTAACTTAACCTAGTGTTTGCCTACATTATCGGCCTATTACTACCTATGTTAAGGTCTTAGGTCTACATTATTATTATCTACAGTTGCCTCAATAATCCTAATATTAGTGTACTAACAGTATAAACTACTTACTTCTTCCCTGAAGGGTAAATCTATAAATTAAGAAGTACCTTCCATCCACCTCTGTCAATCCGGGAGAGTGTGTTTTTGTTTTTGGGTGGGTGTAAGGGCCCTCGAACGGTGTGTTTTTCCCCGTTGGGACTTCTCGGATCGAATAAGTTTCAACAGTTTAAATTGTCAGTAATTCTACCAACATTCATATGTTGTCACTGGTAGGCGGGATTCTGAACCAAGATTCCATGTTGCTGTTGTGTCTGACAAGTTGTAAATGAATAGTATAAAATACCGGTATATTTTATCACTCAGCAACCGAGATACTTACACCTGTTTACTGAGAGTGAGGAGGGGGGAGGTGAAAGGGGATTAGAGGGGAAGGAAAGGGAGTAAAAATGGGGATGGGGAGAATTAGGATGACGAGGAAAGGAAAGAGGAAAAATGATTTTCACCAAAACACAACTAATACCATAAAACCTGTAGGATGAAGGGGAGGAGGAGAAGTATTATATTACTGTTGTTGTTATTGTTGTCATTGTTCTTGTTATTGTTGTTGTTGTTATTATTGTTATTCCTGTTCTTATTGTTGATGTTCTTGTACTTGTTATTTTTTATTATTATTGTTGTTGTTCTTGTTCTTATTCTTATTTTATTGTTATTATTATTGTTGTTGTTCTTGTTGTTGTTGTTATTGTTGTTGTTTTTTTTGGTGTTGTTGTTCTTCTTCGTCTTCCACAGGTCAACAAAATGTCACATGTTGAAAGGTGTTTTGACTTATTTTGCAGATTTCAAATAAAAAAAAACTGTAGGAAAAAGGATATATGGTGAAATCGAAGTCATACCTTTTAAAATCCTTATAGAAGTTCCAACTCCTTGTTATTTTTTTTCTCCCTTCAAAACTGCGCTTTTACATGTCCTAAGTGCTTATTTATTTTTTCTTCAGTTTATTTTTTTTGTGCTGGGTGCAGCATCAACATAGTCCGACTTTTTTGATACTACATTTTTGGTATTTCGTAAAAATTTGATTTTCCTAAATTTAGCATGTGTAAATTTGAATAATATAAATTTGTTTTTTAAAAAATGATGCTGTTTGACCCTTAAAAGAATTTTGTGTGAAGGAGGGTGTCCCGGGCCCGGGGAGTGATACAGGGGGGGGGGGGACTGGTTGTTGCCGAAAATTGATCATATTTGTAGGAACCTGGGAAAACCCAAAAAAGTCAACAAATTTTAATTATTTCCACGGGGCCCCTGGATTTACCTGGAGGGGGTTTTGGGGGCTCAACCCCCCCAGCGCCCCGGTCTGAGACCAGGCCTCATGGTGGATCACGGTCTGAAAAACAGGTGCTACGCTGGCGCACCAATCCAACAAAAGAGCCACAGCCCCGGTTGGTCAGGTACTGACTTTGGGTGCTTGCTAGTCCTCTTGAAGACCCCCATCTATTGGAAACCCCCCCTTATGTATGCTGTGAGGCGTTAACAGTCCGGGTCCCTGACACTTACGGGTTTTGTCTTTTAAACATGCTAGTGCACCCCTGCTTTTCTTTGGGGGAATGTTGCATCTCTGCTGATCTTTTGTTTTCGTGGGGAGTATTTTTGGTGTAAGTTTGGTACTAGCCCCTCTAAGTTTTTCGAGGTGGTTTTTAATCATGTATCCTCCCACCTGCTTCCCGGGGAGTCGGGTTTTCGGGAACTTCAAGGCTCCATAATTGAGGTGTTTTATCTCCGTTATGCGTGCCGTGAAGTTTCCTGTACATTTTTAGGTCAGCATTACCTGCCTTGAAAGGTGCTGTTAGTGTGCAGAAAATTTTCCACCTTGATAGAACAAGCGACTGAAAGTGTCATCGGGGCTTGGCACCCCTAGTTTTAAAGGGTTCTCTTTAAATCCATCCTGCTATTTCTAGCATAGATTGGTAACAATTTATGGTCCTTAAAGGTGAGATCCTCCGAATGGGGAAATTTTTTTTATATCGTGAATTTTTTAAACCCCTCATGTTTACCAATCGGAGTAATTAAAATTTCTATCGTTAAACTTCATTTTGTTTTCTGCAGCCCAGTGAAAGATTTGGTTGAGTCCGCCGGGAGCCTTGCGTGTCTTAAAGGGAAGATACTGATGCGGGTTTGGGGGGGCATTGCAAAGGGGAAGACACGGCACTGTGGTTAATCCCTGCCTTTGTCTGATATGAGGATGGGGTACAAGTGGGAGCGGAAAATGTGCCTTACAAACAGAGCTTGTCACATAGCCGCCTCAGACTTACTCTTTGCTACACTCTTTGGTTCTATTTGTCAGGAAATTTTGTCCTCACCAATTTTTTCCGTTTTTCCCTTTTGGGCACATTTTTTTTGTGGCTATTACACCATGGTCCACTTGTCGAAGGCTTTTGCAAACTCTTCTATGCATCCAGCCCTTGTCGTAGTGATCCAGTGTTGGGACGACGGAGCGCCCTGCTCTAAACCCATGTTGTCCTGTTTTGTGTAACTGATGGGTATCTGGGGTGGGGGGCGATCTTTTTTTTTTAGGACCCTTTCAAAATTTTTTGATAGGGTGCTTGGGCGTAGTCTTTGTTATTGTTTTTTATCCCCCCCTTTGCGGGGGGGCTATGTCTGTTATTTTTAGTAACTGGGGGACGACCCCGGTGTCCATGCTTCCTCTATGGGATTTTGAAGCACGTGATGGGGGCTTTTTTGTAGTTACTATGAACACGGAGTTCCATGAGTCGGCCCGGGGGGCAGAGTGCATGGGCATGCATTTTCGCCTGTTCGAAGTCTTTTGGCGTCAAGATAACATCAGATGGCTTGTGTTTACCAAATTTCTATGGCTCTCTCATAAAAAATTCATTTAGATTTTTTAAAACTCTAATCGGGTTTAGGGGGGCTGCAACCAAAAACGTAAAAAAACCTACAAGAGTTACAGAACTAGTGTTTTCCCTACTTGCCCCCAAACGGACCAACACCATACCCCCCTTTAAAATCAGCAAAAATACAGATAATCCACAGACCACTACCCTATTTTCCCTCAAAAAACTCTTGGTAAATCCCCCAAGACACACTAAACCCTTCAGTTTCAAATGAGCAGCCATTAATAACTTCAAAAACAGCATAGAAAACATTGATTGGCACATGAGCTAGAAATCTATACAGATATTGACGAATGTATTAAAAAATTTTCAAAAAAAAGACCCCAATACCTCTATAACAAGCACTCCCCAAAAAAAAACTAAACGATACACAAGAGATGAACAGTCCCTGGCTAACCCCCACCATTCTCAAACCCATAAATACAAAACACCAAATAAAAAAACGTACAGAATGAGCCCACTAACCAAACCAAACAAAACGTTACTCGTCAATCCAAACCAGCCGATAAGGGCAAAAAAATTGTATTATAGAACAGTTATGCAACTTACGAGATTAGATTTTGCCCCCGAGGGCTAGTTTATTGTGCACCCCCTATCCATCCTGTGGACGGTAGCGCGAGAGCATATGGATCACAAAAGGTAGAACTAGGCCCCAAAGGGGTTTAAAAGGAATACATATCGATTTTATCACTATCTAAGTTCACTTATCTGTTACAAACAAATTTAGGAAATTTGCTTTAATCTGGTTCTTTTTTTTCATTACCTGGTTTCCGGGGAAGTTTTGGGGTCAACGCCCCCGCGGCCCGGTCTGTGACCAGGCCTCCTGGTGGTCAGCCCATCAACCAGGGGTGTTGTGCGGTTACGCAAACCAAAGTACGAGCCACACCCCGGCTGACAGGAACTGCCTTTAGGGGGCTTGTCCAGTGCCACTTGAAGACTGCCAGGGGGGCTGTTGGTAATCCCCCTTTTTGTGTGCTGGGAGGCATTGAACAGTCTCGGGCCCTGACACTTATTGTATGGTCCTTTAAAAGTGCTAGTGACACCCCCTCTTTTCATTGGGGGTGGTGCATCGTCTGCCAAGCTTTGCTTTCGTATGAGTGATTTTCGTGTGCAAGTTCGGGACTGCCCTCTAGGTTTTCCAGGGTAATAAACATGTTCCTCCCTCCTGCGTTCCAGGGAATACAGGTTTAGAACCTCAAGCGCTCCCCCGAATTGAGGTGTTTTATCTCCCCTTTTGCGCGCCGTGAATTCTCTTACATTTCAGGTCGCAATTTCACCTGCCCTTTAAAGGGCTGTTAGAAATGCAGCAATATTCCAGCCAGATAGAAAAATGACCTGAAGAGTGGGCATCATGGGGTTGGCCCCCTTTTTTGAAGGGTTTTCCCTTATCCCTCCCCATTTTTCCCAGCAAAAGCGATTGATACAAAAGTTATGGTCTTGAAGGGAGATCCTCCGAATAATCACCCCAGGCTTTTCGTTGGTTTTCGCTCTTTTTTGTGGGCCCGAATTTGTTTTGTACTCTGATGAAGATTTAAATTTCCTCATGTTTTCCATATCTGAGTAATTTAAATTTTTCATCGTTTTAAATTCATATTGTTTTCTGCACCCACTGAAAGATTTTGGTTTATGTCCCCTGGAGCCCTTTCAGTGTCTGCAAAGGAAGACACGTCATGCAGATTCGGGGGTCACTGCAAAGGAAGCACGGTGCTGTGGTGACATCCTTGTTTATGTCGGAATGAGGATGAGGACAAGATGGGACTAGTACTGTGCCCTTTTGGAACAGAGCCCTTTTTACCGTAGCTGCCTCGGCCCTTTTCTCTGTTGAGACTACTCTCTGTGTTTGTTGTGAGGAAATTATAGATCCCTCGACCAAATTTTTTTCCCGTTTTTCCCTTTTGCGCCATTTTGTGCGCTATTACGCCATGGTCACATTTTCGAAGGCTTTTGCAAATCTGTATATATTACATCGCATTCTTTTTGTCTTTTAGTGCATTTTGGGCCTTGCTAGTGATCCGTAGTTTAACAGACAGGACGACCCTTTTTTAAACCCATGTTTCCCTGGGTTGTGTAATGGGGTTCTAGATGGGTGGTATCTTGCTTTTAGGACCTTTCAAGATTTTTTTGATATGGATGTTATGTATTTTGGGCTGAGTTCTTTGCTGTTGCTTTACTGCCCCCTTTGTGGAGTGGGGGTATGTCTGTTTTTTTTTAGTAAATGAGGGACACCCCCTGTCCATGCTCCCCCTTTCCCTAGGAAGGAAAAGGTCGTGATAGGGGGTTTTTGCAGTTCTTGATGAAAACGAGTTCCATGGTTTGGCCCTGGGGGGAGTGCATGGGCATGTCATTTATCGCCTTTTTCGAAGTCATTTGGTAGGGAAAAATCGGGTAGGCTTGTGTTAAACAAATTTTTTTGGCCTCTCATAAAAAATTCATTTTTATCTTTGACTCTCAGTCTGGTTTGCGGTTGCTAAAAACTGAGTCATTTGGGACTTTAGAGCTCACTCTTTCCCTTTTGTCACTGTGTAGGACCCATCTTGTTTAAAGGCCCAAAACTGGGGCGTTGTTCTCGATTTTGATTTTGGGTAGGAAAGAAAAACTTTTTGGGGTTTTTTTCGATTTCATTTATGGCTTTTATTCTTCCCGCGATTCCCCGACTCCCCAAAGGATTCTTTTAGCTTTAAATTCGATGCTTGCTATTTCTTGCCAGTGTCTCCCCGGCCCTTTTTTGATATATTTACTCTTTTAGCCCTCTGTTATTTTTTTCCGTCGCCTTAAAGGGAGGCCTGTTCTTTCTATTTCATCTACTCCTCCTTTTTCTTAAGGAATAAACCTTGTGCATACATCGGTGCCACCGAGTTTAAACTGTTCTAGGGATAAGTTTTGGCTGTGTTGCTTTGTATATTTCCCCCTTTTATCGGTTAGGACTTGGTTTACTTGGGCCCACTTTATGTTTTTGTTATTGAAGTTGAATTTGGGTTTGAATGCTCCCTCGTGACTAGTCTCATTTTGTCGGTCTGAGGCTCCACGCATACATGTCTGAACCTCAATTATGTTGTGATCTGAGTATATTGTTTTTGATATGGTGACATTTCTTATCAGTCATCATTTAGTGAAGATGAGGTCTAGTGTATTCTCCAGTTAGTAGGCTCTATTATTTGCTGGTTTAAATTAAATTTTTGTGCAGAGATTTAAAAGCTCGTGTGAGTGTGAGTTTTCATCAGAGCTGCCTCCTGGTGTTATTACTGCAAAAAATATTATTTGCTATATTCCTCCATTTTTAGGTGCCTTAAGTTGAAATCCCCAGGAGCAAGATGTTGGGTGCAGGAGCTGGAAGATTTCCCAGACAGTGGTCAATTTTTAAACAGCTTTTCCCTGGAATTGCTGGGATGTTGCATCCGGAGGCTTGTAGACTACCACAATGACTAGGTTTTGGTTCTCGACCTTTACTGCTAAAACTTTTCCAAATACGTCATTTGAGGCATTAAGCAGTTCTGTGCAAACAAGTGACTCTGCAATGTACAGGCCAACCCCCCCTTTTGCCTGTTCACTCTGTCACATCTGTATAGGTTGTAACCTGGGATCCATATTTCGTTGTCCAAGTGATCCTTTATGTGGGTCTCAGTGAAAGCCGCGAACATTGCCTTTGCCTCTGCAAGCAGTCCACGGATTTAAAGGTATTTTGTTGTTTATTTCTGGCTTTAGACCCTGTATATTTGCAAAGAAGAATGTTATCGGACTGGTGGTATGTTGGTACTGGGGGGGGATTTTTTTTCCGGCATTAGTATCTGTATCTGTTGGTTTGGAGTGGAGGCCATCGACTGTGGTTCCACTCCAGGAATGACTGGATTTGGTGTACGATTTCTGCCATTTCCTGCCAGTTTTTTTTCCTTCCTGGCACTAAAAAACCTCTCC
This sequence comes from Cherax quadricarinatus, assembly GCF_026875155.1. Classification (NCBI taxonomy): domain Eukaryota; kingdom Metazoa; phylum Arthropoda; class Malacostraca; order Decapoda; family Parastacidae; genus Cherax; species Cherax quadricarinatus. The sequence continues at coordinate 14,072 of NW_026506173.1, forward strand.
CTCTTGAGTGGCTGTGGCTACCCAGGTTTTCCCATGGCCTGGATGTTTTGTATCTTTTTGTCCCTTTAGATGGTATGCCTGGCAATTTAAGTTATAGCACAGTCTTTCCTGTACTGAAGAGGTACACATTTCAGGGTGAAAAAGCTTACAGGAAGGGAGTTTGCATTTTCCTGTTGTCATATGGGCATGACATTTTCTAGGGTGGTCATAGTTGCATGTCCCATCTGTTTTTCCAGATTCCCATGCCAGCAGATACCAAGTGCATAGTATGTGCACAGGCTTGGTTTCCGTTTGCCTTGGGTTTCTGTGACTGTATTCCCTGTTGGTGCATGTTTCCCTGTCTTATTCCTATCCTCCCTAGCACCAACAATGGAGCTCCCACCAGTTGTTTTTGGTAATTTATCCTCACTATTGCTATTGGAGTCCTCTTGTTTGCTATTTCCTGCGGTATTTCTGGTTTGCAATATTGGTTTTATTCTTATCTTTGACTACACTTGTTTCCCTACTATGGCTCCTGTCCTCTATGAGGTCATTTATATGTATTCCTTCCTGCGTATAATTCCCGACTACCTGGACAAAATCTCCAGCTTCACCATTACTGTCTACCAGGACAGTATCTCCAGCTTCACCATTTCTGTCTCCCAGGACAGCACCTCCAGCTTCCCCATTACTGTCTCCCAGGACAGTATCTCCAGCTTCACCATTACTGTCTCCCAGGACAGCACCTCCAGCTTCACCATTACTGTCTCCCAGGACAGCACCTCCAGCTTCACCATTACTGTCTCCCAGGACAGCACTATCAGCCCTACATTTACTGACTACCAGGACATCACCTCCAGCCTTACAGTTTGTGACTACATGGCCAGTATCAAGGGCAGTACCATTCAGCCCGGACTTTTTATGTTCCCATCTGTTGTAGAAAGCTTCCAGGTTTTCTATGAAAGCAGCTTTGATGTTATCCTCTTTTAATACCCTTGTGATTTTAGTCCACAGATTTTCCTCATTTGGGCATACCAAAAACACTTCTCTGTTTTAATACTGCTTGTAGCTAGTTCTGGGATATCTGCACAAGGAGCGTGACACCAATTTCCACAAAAATGACAATTTATCCATGTGGTAGCCCGTTTGTTTGACTGACCACAGACACACACAGCTTCATAATGATTTGAATGGTTGATTTACTGCAAGTCTACTAGCAACCTCTTGAATATTATATTAATAACCTTAAATGAAGCTCTAGCTATTTGTATTTCTGTTTCTAACTCTTTTTGTATATTGGACAGCTTACCGTCACGTTCCTGATTTTTAATGTTTGTGTTTATAAGGCGCCTACAAACCCATCCTTTACAGATATAAAGCAAATTTCCTAAATTTTTCTTGTAACAAAAGTGATTTGAAAAATAATGATTGGTTA
>NW_026506174.1:0-7500 GCF_026875155.1 Cherax quadricarinatus
AGGACAATCCCGGGGAGAAAGATTAAGCTACCTTCTTGTAGCAGAACTTTTAGTCCTCCCGAAGAATAAAAGTTACCTTCGTGTAGCAGAATAGTGTACCCTTACTCCCAAAAAAAAGTAGGCTACCTTCATGTAGTAGTGTAACAATATAGTAACTGAAAGAAAGAAGTAATGTGAGGAGATATGAAAAAAAGCCCCAGCATTACACTTTTGATTGTAATAGATTACACGAGTAAAATTTTTGTATCATCCAAGCATATGTCACTAAAGCTCATAACTTTTAACAAAATATATGTTGGATTTTTTGCTTTTGGGATACATTAATGATAGCATGTAAAGATAGTTTATTCTGAATGTGGCAACAGCCTAAGATGGAGTTGATATCACCAGTGATGAACTGACTATTTCGGCTGTGTGTACTGGCTTTATGGTGGTACTATACGTTCACTCAGGATGATGCCACTGTCCATTAAAACTCACTTACCCCTTGCATAAAATTTAAAATTTCGATAGTTTATAGGAGTGTAAGTTGTACAGAAATTCTCGTATTATTGTTTTATGTAAGTACTGTGGGAAACTGTTATTTTTCTATTGGATTCTTGCACTCGCAAGAGGATTAGATTTAGATTTTACCATGTACTCCTTATTCATTCTGTGGACGGTAGCACAAGAGCAAATGGCTATACAAAAGGCCTAGGAACTAGGCCCCAAAAGGGTTTGATTTAATACTAGAATTGTCTTATCTGTTGCAAGCAAATTTAGGATATTTGTTTAAATATGTTTAGTATCTTATTTCAACTATAAGATACCCGACATATCATAAGGCTGACCACATACTTTGCATTCAGTTTGATTATCATTTGTGCGTCGCCAAACTGCCAGCAGAAGTACTTGTAACCTAGCCTAAGCCTGAATACACCATCACCCTTGTTTGTTCACATTGCAAGTTGCTCTTTAAACATGCTTACAAAAGATAGGTTGCAAATGGCATTAAGCAGTAAAAATTTTTAAAGGTTAAAAGGGTGGGTGAAGAGTAAAGAAATAATTCACTATACGTGACTGAAAGCTTGAACTTACGAGATCGTGTCCAATGTGCAAATATAAGAACATAGAATTCTCTAGAAAGATTCATGTTAATAAGTTGTAAATGCAAATTCTTGGCGTTTGCTCAGGTGCAGTCTGGGCCTGAATAATTATTGTTGCAAGAGATTGTGGCGCAAAAACTGGTAGAATTGAAGATGGGTCTGATATGAATCTCCCAGATAAAAAAACGACAAATGACTTTTCATGATGACATAAATGGCAGTCTGGAGTATAATATTTGTGTTCCTAGAAAGATGCACTTTTGGGGGAGTGACTCTTGCCGCAGTTGGGGAAGTTGGAAAATGTCTGGGAATTATTTTATAACCTAATCTTGACTGGTGCGTGTATGACCCCCAGTTTAGGTAGTTTGGCTTCTTAAACGTTACTTATGTCTTTAAAAAACTGCTTAATAGTTCTTGATTCTTGCAGTATTATGTTTCTAATTTTGGAATCCAGTCAGAAATTGGGCTGTTGGGGAAGGGGGGAGGCGATGAATCCGGAAACCACTTACACGTAGCAATGTTGCTACGTGTTGCTTGTCCATAGTGATACCATTTATATGAAATATGTTGCTCTTCAAAATTGTAAAGTATAATTGTCACTGACACGGGTACTCTGGCTGACACACTGAGGGTTTGGAAATCTTGAGACTGAGTGGGATAATAACACTTCTACTTGATCGATAATCCAGGGAGGGCTTGCGCGAGTTGGCACTCATTTCAGGGCATATTTATATGCACTCTTCACTGCCTTTTATTAACTTCATTGTTATATGTCTCATTTGCTGTAACCTTAGATTCCCAAAGTGCATTACAACCCACATAAAATCTTTGATTCATCACCTCATATCTTGTTTATAGTTATATTGGCTGTGTGGCATTTTATACAGTCACAGTGTCTTGGCTCCGGGAGACTCGGGCCATCTGGTTCGGAAGGTAAAACCTGCAGACGAATCTCTATGTTCCAAAGTTAGGAGCATTCCAATCTCCTGTAAAGGCTTGTCCCTTTTCCTTACATTTTTCACTAGTAACTGCACTTACGCATCAGTGGCAGTGTCGTCTGGCAGAGTTAGTGAGGAGCAAATGATTTTTAATCAAACTTCAATTGGATTCCTGGGCCCTTTTTACACTTTGAATGGTTAAGGTCACTCTTATGACTTTTTTTTAAAACCCAAATGATTCACTGTACCAACTGTTTTCTACACTTGAGCCATGTGCGTACCCTCCACATTTCAAAAACCTTGAAGTTAAGTTTACCTTTGTCATTCGCTGTGAAATGGCCCACACAGATATATCATTTTGTGTGAACATAATAATCCTCGGGGACTATAACCACCACCACCCATTTGTATAGTGATCCCTGTTAGGGTGTCGTTCTCTGGGGGTGTAAGCATTATCTTTGGGGTGTCTTGTCTTCTAGTGAGTAACGGCCTATTCGGTACGACATTATATATATATATATATATATATATATATATATATATTATAATATATATATAAAAAAAATTATATATAATCACCCACGCAGAAACAAGCTGGTATATACAAAAAAAAGATCGCAGTCAGCAGGATTCGAAACTACTACTGGGAGGGTCAAAATTCCCGGGCAGCGTTCTAGTCTACTCGGCCACACAAATGCCAATATATATATATATAAAATATAAAAATATATATATATAATATATATATATAAAATTTTATAAATATATATAAAATATATATATATTATATATATAATATATATAGAGAGAGAGAGAGAGAGGAGAGAGGGGAGAAGAGAAAAGGGATTTTTATTGATAAACAGAATACATTGACAGAAAACACAAACATGAATACATTGGTACAAAATATCAAAGATTATGAATCTCCTCCAACTCCTTTCCGAAACCGGACGCAAGCCAAGTATGCAGGAAGCATTTCCCCTCTGGATGGCCATGCAAAAGGCCTGAAACATGAAAGTGGCTGCCTTTGGGTCCTTGATGGTGTCGATGAGTCTGGAACCCATTTCTTTAATGAAACGTGTAGCATTTTTTTCCCATGATCCCAAGGTCTCTGATCCCACTGGGACAAATTGATACTGTTGGCTTATGTCCCAATACTTGCTAAATCTTGTACTCCTCCCTGTCGCCCGACACTGTGATGGATTAGGTGTAAACCCAAATTTGTCGACACAAAATGTGTATCCCATGCAAAGAGCTTTGCCAATTCTTCCAAGGATAGATGGTGATCCCGTTGGGGCGGTTTGCTGGGTTGTGGGTATTGTTGGCCGCTAGTGACAGGGGCTCTCATTCGGCGGGCTTTCCAGCTGTAGCAAGGGTTTTCTTTATGATGTCGTTTGACTTCATTGTGTCTGTGTGCCAGCCCTTGGTTTTGGAACAGTTAAGACCATGTAGACCGTATTGGTCGGCTTGCGCAGTGCCGCAAATACACGTATATTCTGTGTAAATTTGGGGGGCAGCTAGGCGCAGAGCCACTGCAGTTACGGAGAGTCTTAGGGTCGAGGTGTGTTTTCCCCTTGTCAAAATGGGAACTGTCTGGAGGAAGTCCCCGGGGTGATGTGCACTCATAGCTTGGAGACGTGCAGTCTCCCTGTCTGATGTTACAGCCCTAAGCATGTTGGCAAGCACTTTTTCAGCGATGGGGCCATCCCAACTTTTATTGTAGGGCCCGCACTGCACTAGGTTTTTGTGCTGGAGCAGCAAGTCTCTCTGATTCAGTGATGGCACTGGTGTAGCTAGGGTCCTGTATTACTGCTGAGTCACTGTCGTGCCGAATAGGTAAAATTTATCAATTTTGCAAAAATTCATTTAAAATTAAGTCCTTTCAAAATTTTTTTCATATACGTTGAGGGGGGGTCACAGACCGGGCCGCGGGGGCGTTGACCCCCCGAATGCCTCTCCAGGTATACATATTTTTCATTTATATTAATGTAAAAATTAGTAATTTTTTTGCGAAAAGAACCTTAGAAAACTAACCTAACATTATAACAAGCACAATTTAATTTAGCCTAATCCATCTAAATATTTTTAGAAAAAGTTTACAGTAATTTAATAATAAACAAACACAATGAAATATATTTTTTTCGTTAGGTTCGAATGATTTTTTTTGAAATTAAAATTACTGCTTACAAAAAATTTTTGCTTGCCATATTTGGCAAGAAGAGCGTTATTATTTAAGCCATATTTCGCAAGTTTTTTTCTATTTGGCACATAAATAAAAATTATATATATATATATATATATTATATAAAATATATATATATATATATATATTAATATATATATATATAAAATATTTTTGTTAACACATCGGGCCCTCTCCCACCAAGGCAGGGTGGCCCCAAAAGGAAGAACTCTCATCTCTTTACTCCATCACTGTCTTGCCAGAGTCATGCTTACACTACGGGTTTTAAAAGTGCAGCATTAACACCCCTCCTTCAGACTGCAGGCACTGTACTTCCCATCTCCAGGACTCAAGTCCGGCCTGCCAATTTCCCTGAACCCCTCATAAGTGTTAACTTGCTCACACTCCAACACGTCAAGTCCTAAAAAAACATTTGTCTCCATTCGCACCTATCTAACATGCTCACGCATGTTAGATAGGTTGTTGTTGCATGTTGTAAGTCCAAGCCCCTCGCACACAAAACCTCCTTTACACCCTCCCTCCAACCTTTCCTGGGCCGACCCCTACCCCGCCTTCCCCTCCACAACAGGTTTATACGCTCGAAGTCATTCTATTTTGTTTCATCCTCTCTACATGTCCAAACCATCTCAATAAACCCTCCTTAGCCCTCTGGATAATAGTTTTGGTAATCCCCCACCTCCTAATTTCCAAACTACGAATTCTCGGTATTATATTCACAACACACATTGCTCTCAGACATAACATCTCCACTGCCTCCAGCCTTCTCCTTGTTGTAACATTCACCACCCATGTTTCACACCCATATAAGAGCGTTGGTATAACTATTCTCATACATTCCCCTCTTTTCTTCCATGGACAAAAATCTTTGTCTCTACAGACTCCTCAGTGCACCACTCACCTTTTTCCCCTCATCAATTCTATGATTCACCTCATCTTTCATAGACCCATCTGCTGACACGTCCACTCCTAAATATCTCCTCCATGCTCTCTCTATATAAACAGGTTTCACAGGGTTAGTTTAAGAGTTCCTACATCTATTTATTGGCTAGATGTTACATACCTCAGCTTTGACAGGTTTTCCTAACATTAACTATATTAAAATTTACTTTGAAGAAATAAGAAACAGGATGGAATTGGATCCAGTTTTAGAACATTCAGTCACTTGACTTTATTTATCAAAGTTATTATGCTTTACGAACATGTTCCAGAGTCGATTTATTCTAGGAATGAATGATCTCGATGAAATGATGTTCTTTAAAATGCAGCCAGGGATAGTAGCTGTTTGTTGCCCGTTTTGTTGTCAGAAACTGTCTTCTCGCTGTCCGCGAGTTGGATTATTATTATTATTATAATCAAGGGGAAGCGCTAAACCCGAAGATTATACAGCGCCTGGGGGGGGGATGTGGAAGGCATTCAGGCTAATTCGGGGAACTGGAGCACAGATCCAGTTCCCTAAATCAAGAGCCCCTCACCAACATCAAGGAACCTTCCTTGAGGGGTCCGCGAGTTGGAGCCATGTGTATTACTTGGACAGTATTGACCTTTAATCTTTGATATGGCTTTGGTTTGTTACGAGAGTTTTCCCTCTCCCCCGCAGCCTGGTCCTGTGCCAGACTTGTCTGGTCAACCAAGATGTTGCTAGCACCCTGCTGCTCCACTTATATATCATAGCCTGGTTGATCTAGCACTTGGAAGAAATGCTTATCGAGTTCCCTCTTGACGCCTTCTGTATTTGTTCCAGCATTGTTTCTGATATCTTCTGGTAAGTTGTTAAAAAGTCTGGGACCACGAATGTTGATACAATGGTCTCTTATTATGCCCACGCCGCCCCTGCTTTTCACTGGGCTTATTCTACATTTTCTTATATATCTTTCTCCATGATGTTATTTTACTGTGCAGACTCGGGACTAGGCCCTCAAGTACTTACCATGTATATCTTCTTTCAACGCATCAGCCGTATCCCACCAAAGCAGGGTGGCCCAAAATGAAAAAAATTACCGTGTATATATTATTACTTATCTGTCTCCTCCAGTGATCATATATATTTATAAGACTTTCAGGCAATCCCAGTTATTGAGATGCTTTATTGGTTCTTTGCGGGCCGTAAATGCGCCCTTCATTTGTCCCATCTCTGATATATCTCCTGCCCTGTATGCGTCGAGTTGAATAGTATTACCATTGATTTGAAAGTTCTTGTTATCCACCCCATTATTCCATAGCCGTCGTGATTTTTGCCTCATTGTGTTCTTTGAAAAAAAAAAGGTCAGCTGACATTGTTATTCCACGGGCCTTCACGTGTTTTTTTTTTTTGTGATCCTCTTGTGTTTTATATACACTGTTCCGGACATCTCTAAGGTACTAAAGGCTCTGCTGAAACGAGAAAGCCATTCAGGCTGGCACCAGACCGGAGATAAGCCGCCATGGTAGTGACTTTTGCAACTTATCTTCGGAAAGAGGTGTTGGCGTAATAAATCTGATGAGCCTGAACGCATATGTACCCAAATGTCTTTTTAAAAAGGCCTTTAGATAAAAAAGATAGAAGACTTTGTAGAATGCATAAGCTTGATACACTGTTTATACTACTAAAATGATATAGGAGGCGGATGTTAGTTCCAACACGACATTTAACACATACTACTCGGCTGCCAGGTAATGCAAATATTTTTGAAGCATTGAAGATGCTGGCTTTGGTTTGAGAAGGATTTGCCTGGTGAGGGGCAGTAGGCCTGCTTCAGTGCTCCTCCATTCTTATGTTCCCTTACCCAGGCCCTGCATGGACCCCTGCCACTCCAGCGCTTCACCAAGAATATAATAACGATAATGTAAGTGGCATAAAAGAATCTTATTAAGCATTTCACAGCCGTAATCTTTAACCGGAGGTGATAAGAGTGGCTGACGTCTTTGTAGCTTGCCGCCTCATTCATGGAAGGTGCCCTCATGCCAGTGAAGGACTCTTCATCTAGGCAGTGGTGTGCCCCCTATGGATTTGTAGCTTTCCCTTATACAGACCATCCGCATTGGTGTTGTCCTTTGACTTGCCCCCCCCTATTCTCGCCGAACACAGGTGTATTTATGGCAGTGAAGCAGCAAACCGATTCGGGTACCATGGTCTTGTGTGCCGTAACTCCAAGGCAGAGATTGCAAGACACGAGGAGGTTAATAACATCATCAAGAGGAGCCTCACAACAGCCGGATGCCCAGCAGTAAGGGAGCCACCCCAACTATGCAGATCTGATGGCAGTCAGAAGCGTCCAGATGGTATCTCACTTCAAGC
>NW_026506174.1:12500-31874 GCF_026875155.1 Cherax quadricarinatus
TTGGCTTAAATAGCAACGCATTTCTTGCCGAATAGGCAAGCGAAAATTTGTGTATGTAATGATTCGCAAAAATCATTCTGAATCTAACAAAAAATATTTCATTGTTTGTGTATTATATTAAATATTTGTAAAACTTGTGTAAAATATATTTAGTTGGATTAAGCTAAATTAAATTGCGCTTGTTATAATAAGATTAGGTAAGTTTCCTAAGGTTGCTTTTGGTAAAAAAATAATTAATTTTTGTATTAACATTAATGAAAAAAATATATCTTTAAATGTATAAGAGAAAATTTTAGAAAGGACTTAATTTTACATGAGTTCTTGCTAATTGACCAGTTTTACCTATTCGACACGACATATATATATATATATATATATATATATATATATATATATATATATATATATATTTTATATATATATATATATATAGAGAGAGAGAGAGAGAGAGAGAGAGAGAGGGGAGAGTGAAGGTCTCATGGCGCATCCAATGGGAAGGGCTAATGGCGGATGTACGGGAAGGGCTAATGGCGTAGTCACAAGTGGAAGGGGTTTATGATCCAGCCTCGGTGGGGGGGGGGGCTAATGGCGCAGTCAAGGGGGAGAGCTAAAGGGCTCAAGTATATCCCTGATACTATATTTTATATCACTTACTGCCCCTGAGGGGCGGCTCCTTGATGCTGGGAATTAGACTGGTGCTTCCATTCCTTGGATTGAACATGAATGTCATTCATTTCCTCCAGGGGCTGTATGACCCCTACAAGTTTAGCGTGCCCCATGAATGTAGTAAGTTTTCAGTTACTGGCTAATTTTCACTATATTGACGAGTGACCTCGACAGCTCGATAATTTACAACATTTCACAGTCATCTCTCTTATATAGCTCCTGTATATAGTGCGACTTTGGTAAATGCCTTTGAAAGGGTACATTAGGAATGAATAGCGCGTGAAAAGGCCTTCATAATACGCGCTATTCAATTTTGGATATATATTTTTTTTTTCGACTGCATCCCCTCCCCCTGCAAAAAAGATCCGCTAGAGTAGCTTTAGTGCTTACTTATAATAATACTTTTAAAACATTTTTTTATCACCCACCAAGACTGAAATCTTGGCTTAACCCTCCTGCCAGATTGAAATCCTGGCTTAGCTTTCCTCCATTCCCCGACGGAAACCCTGGGTGCTCCACTGTTTGTGCACAAAGTAACACTTGGTAAAGCTCTACACAGAAAGAAGTGGATGAAGAAAACTAAAAAGCATTGAGATATGAACGTTTAATTTTGGTGATGGAGAATAGGTTGCCTTGTTTGTGGGAGGGGAGGTGGGAGGTGGAAATAAATGGTATCAAATACCGACACAGTGGAAATATAAACACATATGCAGTATAATGTGATCCTTTATTGACAACGTTCTCACCCACACAGTGGGCTTTTTCAAGTCACACACAGATCTGTGTGTGACTTGAAAAAGCCCACTGTGTGGGGGAAACGTTGTCAATAAAGGATCACATTATACTGCATATGTGTTTATATTTCCAGACGCAGAGGTCACCACTGAGATGGCCTCTGCTTCTCTAGTGTACATTCAGCACTCTGAGACAGGTAATTAGGGACATGACCTCTGGTTCACTTGTGCGCACTCAGTTTTTTAGGGACGTGACCTCTAGTAGTCTGAGGCAGGTTATTAGGGAAGTGACCTCTGGTTCACTAGTGCTATACTCAGTAGTCTGAAACAGGTTATTAGGGAAGTGACCTCTGGTTCACTAGTGCTATACCCAGTAGTCTGAAACAAGTTATTAGGGACGTGACCTCGGTTCACTAGTGCTGCATTCGCTAGTCTGATACAGAGGTTATTAGGGATGTGATCTCTAGTAGGTTATATCAGAGACGTGACCTCTGGTTCATGGTGCTACATTTTCAGTCTGAGACAGAGGTTATCAGGGACTTGTGTGATGGTTGCTGCAAGCTTGTTCTCTGAATAATGGACATCATTTCACTGTTGTATAGACAGTCAAAGGGGAAAGAGATGAAGGAACCGAAAACATTGAAAAGCAGACAATTTTGTAATCTGCACTGTGTGGGTACCCGTTTTCTCTTCGCGCGGCAAAATTTTTTCACTCTTATCTTGTATTAATGTTATTTCGCCGTTATACTAATATTTTTTTTTTTTTGTATTGAGGAGAACCTTACTTACCTAATCTAAACATAAACTTAACCGAGAAATTTTCTGCACACTATGTGTAAGAAATACACAAGACAAGATACGTGTGGGAGGCAACCTAAGAGCCGTAATCAGTTAATGCACGAGTCAGAAATAGTTGGACAGAAATGGTTGGAGTTTTTGCAACAGTCATCGTTTCGTGGAACATTTAGAAGCTTACAGCTAATCAGAGGGAAGTGTTCGGGAGAATGTCCATCTCCGTTTAATTAAAGTCATACAAAGGTAAGAAAGTGGAGGCTAAGAAAAGAGTTACGTTGCTTATTATCTCGATATGGGAGAGAACACGGTATTGGTAATACGACACTACATATAATGTGCCGGTTATGACATTTTATTTATGAAAACAGTCCATTACAAAGTTTTTAAGAATAGGTATGGTAGGGCTCACGCAGCCAGAAGAGAGTGAACCCAGTAGCGGCCAGAAGAGGGCTAGTCTAGAAGCAGACGACGCCTACAGCCATTAATAGGTGAGCACGTTTCGTCCACCGAGGACTTCATCGATCCCTAAATTAGAGAAACCAGGTGGACGAAACGCCTTTATAAGTATAAAGTCATAGTGCGTACATTGTCTTGTTTACACGGTGTTGGTGGAGGTGTGGTGACGCGACCGTCTGAGTCAGCCCACGTTAAGAATGATGCTGACAGTGAATACATGAATGGAACACACTTCGAGATGGGAATTCCTGGAAGGTTTAATATGGCAACTGTGTGAACTTAAATGCCATGTCTCAGCGGGTGTGATAACCGTATTTACCGGACTGAGGATCGAGCTTTCGCCACTACTTGAGTTGAATAACGTACGAGTCTAATGCTACACCATAACAATAACACAACAACAATAATAATAATAATAATAATAATAATAATAATAATAATAATAATAATTATTATTATTATTATTATTATTATTATTATATGAAACTTTGAGGTGAAAGTAGTTTGGACACTTAAACCCCTTTGCCCTATCGGGCTCAAGGGGGAAACGTCAAAAATTTTTTGTTTTCGTGTGTTAAACTATATATATTATATTTTTTAGTGACAAAATTTTTAAAATTTTAGGGCAAATGATCAGTGAGTCTTACCTTCACTTTGACCTAACTAATTTCTTTCTTTTAAATGCTCTTTGGGAAATGAAATGCGAGGGGGGGAAAGGGTTTTGTTTTAAAAACCACTGAACCCCTTTCAGCATCCCCTTTTTTCTATCTTTCCTACGCAGTTTTTTTTTAAAGGGGTGCTTTTAGACTTGGCCGTGCTTTTCCCTGCTTTTGGAAAAAGGGGCCGTTTCTGCCACGGTGAACCTGGGCAGAGGCTTAAAACACTCTTTACCCAATACCTTAACTGTTTGGTTTAAAATCAGGTGCTTTTATTTTGTTTGTTGCTTTTCCCCGGGCCAATTTTGGTCTCAGTGCTGGCAGCAAATGGCCAAACATGGTATCACTCAGAGGGGAGAATTGGTAATAAATTTTCCGGGTCCCGCATTTGGGTTTTAATCTTTAATAAAAAGCACAGCACAAAGGGTTATTTTTAAAGACAAAAAAAGGCAGTAGTAGGGCATTGTTTTAATTTTAATATTTTTCTGTAATGATCCCTTTCTTTGCCCCCTTTACCCCTCAGTTTTTTTCTCTGAGCAATTACTACATTTATTGCATTTTTGAATCCCCAAAAGAAAAAAACGAACTGCAAATGCGTTTCTTCTGGGTGTCAACGGTATTGCCGTGTTTTTTAGATTTTTGGGTGGTCGTCATATATTGCCCCTCGGAGGGCCCCACGTTTGGGCGGAGATTCGCCCAAAAAAAACCCCTTGCATTTGTGGTCACAGGGGGTCCCGTGCTAACCCCCTTTAAGGTGTAGAAATATCCTTTAGTTGGATGAATTTAAATTGGGGCCCCCTAGCTGGTCTAGTGGTCCCGGGGAGGGCTGGGGGTTTTGGGGACTCTATGACCGCGGGTTAAACCCCGGCCGGGGGTATGGTTTATAAATTGACTCTGATTTGTATTTAGTGTTGCTGTGCTTCTGCAGATCGTTGAATTTTGGGACCATTTTTTAGGGCCCAAAAAGAAAAAAAAAAACAAAAAGCAAAGGGGGCTGCATGGGGCCCAATGTAAGACCCTGGTGGTAGACCCACTAAAAATCATTGACTTTAATAAAGTTTGGATGTACTGCGCCCCTAGTTTGAGTAAAAGCAAACAGCTCTTTTTTCCCGCAAAGAAAACCATTATTTTTGCGGGAAACCCCCCATCGGGGGTAGGAACCCCTAAATGTTTTTTCCCACAGTGAAGTCACTCCCACCAGCACCGTGGGTTGGTGGGGGGAAACCTTCCGGGGTATTTTGGTTTTGACCCCCCCCCCTCTTTTTTTTTTGCCAGTGGGGGTTCGTTTTAACATGGTACAATTTGAGTGGTTTTAGCTTGTGCTTGGAAGAGGTTCTTCTCTTTTCGCTTTAAATGTTGAGGACTTTTTCCCTTTTCCGTTTATTTTTTGTGACACGGGCCGATTTTTGGGAAACGACTTTTAGATACAGATAAGGGAAATGGGAAGTGAGAAAAAGTTTTTGAAGTTTTTACCCTTTTTAAAAAGTTTTTTTGAAAAATTTAGTAAATTTGGGTTTTACAGTAATGGGGCCCCCTTGAAAATTACTGTGTATTTTTAATAATTTTTAGAACCCGAAATTTTTAAAGCGTTGAAAACCCAATCATTTCTAATTCTTTGAAAATTAAAGCAAAAAAATTTTTAGAAAAAAATTTTCCCCTGACGAGCATTTGATGGGGAAGGCAACACGTTTTCAAGATTTAAAATTTTAAAAACTGGTATGGTGATTTCAGGGGGAAAATTTCCCAGAGAGCGAGGTAGTACCAATTTTGTTTTTTTTTGTTTTTTGGAAAAAAAAAATTGTTTTGGTTCATTTTAGTTCAGTTCCCAGGTTTCAGGATATAAAACGGGTATTATTTAATTTTTAACGACGACGAAGGCTTACGCCCCGCATGGGGCCCGCTCCCAAAATTGGTTTATAAAGAATGGAAAAAAAACCAAAAATTTTTCCCAATATTCAGGCCTTTATGACCCCATCAAAAATTATCAATCCCCACAAAATTAAATGATTTCTTAGGGGAATATTTTACACTTTTCCTTTATTTGAACGTGCGTTTGACCCTGCATTAAAATTTTTATTTTTTTTAAAAATTTTATGCCGAGGTGTGGATTGTTGACTACAAATTTTGGGAAAGAATGGGGAAAAAAAAAACCCACTTCATCTTTTGTTAATTTCTATTAGTTTTAAAAGTCACCCAGCTGCGCAAGGGTCATTAAGGCTACAGTTTGCCTGAGCGCTAACATCAAAATACTTAATATTTTTTCGCAGAGTTAAATGTAAACTCTTTGTATAAAAAATTTAGTACACACCTCGTGTAAAAAAATTGTGCTGGCTCAAAAGGGTTTGGTTGAGTGGTAGGATTTGGAAAAAATCCAACTACCTTGTTTCACAACGCTACCTATCGGGTGAAAGGGGGACGAGTTGTTACAATTCCAGTCATTCGTTCTAAACCCTTTGAGTGGAGAGACGTGTGCGGGCTGCCCCCCCCGGGGTTTTGTCGGGGGCCCTTTAAAATTTTTCCCCCAACATGGCCCGGCTCCCCGGCGAAGGGTAAATACAGTTTTGCTTTTTTATTAACCATGGAGTTTGTAAGGGGGCCATCAATGGAGTTGCTTTTGCCTGAAAATCATCAGAATACCTACGGAATACCAAAGAGGGTTTTTTGGGGAAATTTGCATTGGAACGGAACGAAGAGGTTTTTTGAAAAAATTAGTTCGGGGGGGGGACTGTGTATGGGGGCATTTTTGAATAAGTTTCAAGAGGTCCATCCCCTTAAAACCATGCTGTGACGGTGGGGCTGATGATTGTTCCAGTATTACACAGGGTTAAGATCGGGAAATTTCCCCCTTTCAGACGGATGCATCTGACACCCGGTTTTTTTTTAATGGGGAAAATTTACGCACAATACATACAAACACTGAAGGAAGGGGGTTTCTTTGGGGCCATTTATGGGGTACCTGAGGGTGCATTCTCGTAAAGATGCCCGCCAGACACCCAATTCCATCGTACGGGTGAGGGAAATTTCAGGACTCAGGTTTTTTTTAACATAGGGGGGGGCAGCGAAGCCTTGCCGTTTGTGCGGCTCGATTTTTCCCTGGCTCCCGCAATGTAAAAGGGAAGACGGGGTTTTGTTAGGGACCACCAGAAACGCGTGGGTGGGGGAAAGGGAGAGGATAAAGATAAACGGGTTTTCGATTTCTCCCTTTCCAAGCAAGTTTGAAATGGGTGGGGAAGGTTGAGGGGGCCGGAAAAGGAGATGGCGGGGGGTACGGGGGGGACACATCACTTCCCTGACGTTGTAAAAGTGCTTGATGAGGTCACCCGGGGAAGCGAAGGGGAGTAAACGGGGAAAACACGATAGTGTCGACGTTTGAAAAACTTTTTGGATATTGAGGTCCTTGTCCGGATTTTGGGGAAAACAGACCGGTTCGGGGCTGCAGTTGAGGAGGGCTGGTGACCCCAAACCCAGATAAAGTTTTTTGTAAGGTTGCACAGTTGGTGAAAACTGTGGAGGTGGGGGGTTTCATCATGGCCTGTGCGGGGTGACTTGATGCGGGTCCCCGGTTTAACGACGCAAAAGCGCGCGGGCAGTGTTTTTCGGTTCCGACGACGTGCTTACCCCCGCCCAAAGACCTGGGAAGAAAACAGGGCGGAAGCCAGGCGGAGAGGTTCAAGTGGCGCCCAGGGGCAGGGGTTTTTTAAGGGTGGACAGAAAGGGGGGGGGGGAAAAAAAGGGGCAATAAAACCCGTTTCGGGTGAAAAAGGGGGTTGTGTAAAGGGGGGAAAACCCCCCTTTGTGGGTTTTTAATCCCCGGGACTTTGAAAATAAATTTTGAGGTCTCAGAAAAAGTGTGAGGGGTTTAAGGAATTATTTGGTGCGTAATAAACTTGGACGTTGTGTTCTTGCAGGAACACAATTTTTAGCCCGGGGTTATGAGTTGAAGGTGGAGGGGTATAATGTGTATTTTGAGCACCCAGTCAGATTAAAAGGGGTGTGGCCTTTTTGGTGAAAGAAACTAGCCCGTTGGTTGTAGGCTTAGGAGGGGGGGGGGGGAAAGGGTGATTCGCATGGGGGGTTTTGGGGGGTTCAGGTACGATGACTTTGGGTGTTGTTTAAAGGGCCCCAGCAGGGGGAAGGTGAGGATAAAGAAAAAATTTCCCGTAAGGGACTTTTTTCGGGGTTATTATTTGCGGGATTCCCGGGGGTTGCGTGTTTAGGGGTGACTGGAACTGTGTGTAAAGGAAAAAGGGGGAAATGTTCCCGAGGGGGGCGGGGGAAATTGTTGAGGATATAGGGAGAATTGTTACCCGGGGATGGGGATTGCCCAGATGTTGAGGGAGGTGAGGTGGTGGAACCCCTTTTTTAAAACCCGGGGGGTATGCGGCTAGGCCTGGGAAAGCCCAAAAATTTGAAAACTTTCCCCCCCCAAAGGAAGTTTTTATAAAAGGGGGTAATAATTTAAAATTTTCTGCCCCCCCCCCCCCCCCCCCCCCCCCCTTTTTGTGGTTTATATTTGGGGGGGGTTTGCCGAAAAGGGTTTAAAGGGGTTTTGGAAGTTAAAAAAAAAAAGTTGTTCCCAAGCAAAAAAGAGTATCAACATTTCATTTGTTCAATTTTTTTGGGGGGAGTTGGGGCGGAGGCCCGGGGAATAGTAAAAGGGTTAGTTGGTGGGACTCGGGCAAAAATCTCGTTTTAAAGGTTTTTTTATATTCGTAGGGGGAGGGAATATAACAGGTTGAAGTATGGGTACCAATTATTTTGGGGACGGGTTGAGATTTGCTACAGCTGGGAGTTGCTTAATCAGGTGGAAAAATATTGGGGGTTTAAAGGAGGGGATCAGGGTTTTTAAAAATGAAAGATTTGATGGCGCGCTTTTGGGGGGGCTGGAAAAAGGTGTTATGGGGTGAAAAGGCCCTTCGGCATGCGTTTTTGGGGGAAACAGCGTAAGAGAAGAGTGGCGAGGGAGATGAGGGATTAACTTTTTTCCATGGGGGGATGGAGGGATAGAGGGGGGCAGGTATTAGAAACCGACAGGGGGTTGGGGGTTATTTTGTTGCATGGTTTGGCATATGCACAAAACGGGGGGGTATTCGAGATGGGTTTTAAAGGGAAATGGGGGTTTTCGTGCAATGTGAGATTGATGGATGGTTAGGGTAACATTAAAAGGGCCCGATCCCCGAAAGTGAGATTTCGCAAGCTTTTTTCTGGTGCAAGTTTAGGTAAGGCGCCAGTGTAGATGGGTCCCCTTAAGGGATTTTTACGTTGGGAATTGGGAAGTATTGAGAATTTTTAGGAGGTTTTTTCAATGTAAAAAGGATGAGGGGGAAAATTGGGGGAGCCCCGGGGGGCCAAAGACTAAGTGGGATTACCCGAAAGGTGGGCGATTAAAGAGAAAATTTAAATAGAATTTTAATGTTGGGTTTATAAGTTTTTTGGAAAAGGGAAATTTTGGGGAATAAAAAATTTTAATAAGGGGGGTTTTAGAAGTTTTTGAAAGGGGGGGAAATTGGGGGGTTTGGGGACCAATGTTTTTTTTGAAATTTTTCTTTTCTTAGAAGTTTTTTTGAAAATTTTTTTTTATTTTTTTTTTTTTTTAATTTTGGGTTTGGGCAGCTGCTTACGTTTGTTGGGGGGGTTTGCGTTATGGGGGTTCATGCGTTGGCAGGGATTGGGGAAAGGGAAAATTTTATTTTTTGGGCAAAAAACATTGTTCGGGGAGAAATCTATGAGATTTAAAAGGTTAAGGGAAAGGGCCTAGGTGTTAACATTCGGGTGGGAAAGGGGTTTCGACGGGTTCCCCTCAAATCGAAAATATTGTTTGCGTCCCCTCCAGGACCCCCTTTTTATGGGGCCCATTTTTTTAGGGGGGGAAATCGCAGTGGGGGGGTTATTAATGAACGGGGGGGGTTTGGGCCGGGTATTGGGGGTTATGGGGTATACAATGAATTGGTGGGGGTTGAGCCCGGATTTACAAAAGGGTTGGAAAGGGGGGAATGTGTTTGGGAGGTTTACGGGGAAAGAAATTAATGTGGAAAGCTAAGATATGGACCTGGGCAAAAAATTAAATAGAGATGGGACTGTAGGGGGGGGGGTGTGGGGGATCACAAATTAAATTTGTGGGTTATTTAAACGTAAAAATGATAGGGCGCAAAAGGGGTAATTTCGATGCGCACCGTGGATGGGGGTTTTGAAAAGATTGGGGGGTTTTTGAGGAGGCGCAGCTAACTTTGCTTCAAGGGTTTTGTACGAACGTGCGGGTTTGTATAGTAAGATATGGCACGGGTGGCGTTACCCGCTGGGGCCCGGCGAGGGGTAAAACCCGGTTTTGCAACAGGGGTTTTTCCGATTTATAGGGGGAGGGGGTTGTGAGGGAAGTAGAGGGGTTTCCCGTTTCCCGTTACCCCAGGGGGGGGCTGGGGCTTTTTACATTTAGAAAAGCGTATGATGAGTGTGTACCCAAAAACGCGGGTTTTTGGGGGAGGTGGGGGCGGGGGAAAAAGGGGGGCCCTAAAAAAAAACGGGCTTTGGGGAATATGCAACGATGGGGGGGGTTTAAGGGTTTAATATTGGTGAGGCCATGTTGGGGTTTTTAAATTTGGGGGTGGGGGATCCAAGGGCCCCTTAAAAATTGGGATTCTTAAAGGGGTGGGGGTGGGTCTTTTTTTTGGGGGCAGTTGGGGGGGGCATCCCCCATGTTTGCGGGGGGAAAAACCGGGGAAATTTTTACGGCTTTTGCGTTTTAAAACCCAGGTGAAAAAGGGCGGTAAGTTTGGGTTTCCCTAAAAGGGATCTTCCCGTCGGTTTTGTTTTATTTAATAGGAGACTAAGGGGGGGAGGGGATTTGCAAAGCGTGGGGGATGTTCCGGGGGACTATTTTTCATGGGGTTGTATTTTTTTAAATTTTTTTAGAAGCTTGAGGGTTTGGTTAGGTAGGGTAGTAAGGTTAGTGGGGGGGAAAAGGGTTACGGGTGTTAGGGTTTTTAATTTTAAATTTTAAGGTGGGATGAGCCCCAGATGGGGGGTGAATCGGTTGGGTTTATGGGGTTTTACTGTTTTTAAATTTTATACGCCCTTGGGTATAGGGGGGGGTGGGGATGAAAAATTTAAAGGTGTTAGGGGCCCCATTTTTGAATAAGTGCCCGCAATAGGATGTTTTATGGGGGAAGGTGGGGGGACAGTTTTTTCTGAGGGTTACCGGAGTTTTAAGTTAAAGGATTTAGGGGTTTTAAGTGAAAAGGGGTTTAGCGACGGGCTAGTTTTTTGAGCGGAGATGGTGGATGGTTTTTAAAGTGTGTGAATAAATTTGATTTTTTTACATTTATCTTTTCTGGTTTATTGAGTGTGGTGGGGGGTGGTTTTTTTTAAAAGGGTTTTTTCCCTTTTTGTTGTGAAGATTTTGGATATTTAAAAGTACGAAAGGGTTTTGGGAAAGCACTCCCATTTTTTGTGTGTATAAAGGTGAATAAAAAGGGTAGAATCTTAAAGTTTTTGTGTGTGTGGGGAAGACTGTTCGTTTTTGGAGAGTGCCTTCAAAGAGTTAAGAAAGCATAACAAATTTGGTGTTATTTAAGGGTATGCCATTGACTGTATCGAATTTGCTGGATAAAAAAGCCCGGGGTTTCCCTTCTTGGGGTTGAAAAAAAAAAAAAAAAAAAAAAAAAAAAAAAATTCCAGTGGGTCTTTGTTTTTTTCCCCCCGGGGCAAGCCCGTTTTTCCCCACCAGCGCCCATTTTACTTCCCTAGGAGTAACGAGCCTTTCGAAGTTTTTTAAAAAACGTAGAAAACCAGTAGCATAAGCACAGGGGTTTTAGCATTTTTTTTGTGATTTTTTTTTAATATGGGCTAACCCCTTTATGTGGGTTTAACGAAAATTTTCGATCCCACCACTGCCACCATTTTTTAAACGTGGGGGCTAAATTGGGTTCGTTGAGTGGAAGGTGGGGGAAATGATAACACGGGGCACTTTCTGTTTTGGTTTTTTTGGTACAATGGGTTTTGTATTTTGCCTCTAACCTTTTCGTGCTTTTTTTACTAATCACGACTAACTCCCGTATGGGCATCATTAGGCGAGCTTTGGGAAAAATGAGGTAAGGGTTGTGACCCCCAAAAATTTTAGGCTGTGAGGTGTAACGGTTTTAGAGTGGGTTTACATGGGCTAAAATTATCTTTCAGGAACAGCAGGAGTCGAACCGTACACTCAGTCTTTCGGCCCCCCTCAGCCCGATCTCAGTACCCTTTGCCCTTTTCCCGGGCTTAAGTTGGCCTGCCGGTTTCAGGGGAAAAGGCAGGCTGGGGGCCTTAAATCCTGGAGATGAGAGGGACAATTGGGCCTTTCACCCCAAGGAGGGGGGTTAAGCTGCGGGTTTTTTAATGTTGTTTTAAGGGCACCCCTGGAAGACAGTGATTAAATGAATTATGGTGAAAGTTTTTCTTTTTTGGGCCACCCTTTCTACACACACACACACCACAAAAAACACACACACACACACACACCACAACATAAAATATAATTATATATATTTTAATCAAAATATATATAAAAATTTTTAAAATTTATATATAAAATATTTAATTTATATAATATATTTTAAAATAAATTATATAAATAATTTTTAGGACACCCCTTCAGGGATTAAAATTTTTTATACACATCTCATATTTATATACTTGAAGTAATATTTGGTGTATATATTTCCCAAAAACATTTCCCTTTTTGTATTCACTTTTGATGTTTTCAAAAATTTTGGGTAATAAGGTTGTGTCTTTCCAAGGCCCCGTTTGAAAATGATTTTTTTTGCATCGTGAGGGGAAAAGTTTTTTTTTGTAAATTTTTTTTTTTAGATTAAAATGAGACTTTTTTTGTCAAGACAAGGGGCAGTGTTTCTTTTTGCCCAAAAAGGTTTGGGAATTGGTTTTTTCAAGGTTTGGGGGCGTTTCTTTTGTCAAGTTTAGTAGGATACTTTGTTTGGTTTTTTGCGCTAACCTTTTTTTCTCTCTCTCTTCACTGACTGAATTATTTTTATTTTTGACTTTTATTTTGTATGGATTCTGTCCCCTGTAATTTCTTTTTTAAAAAGGGTTCGATTGTGGGGATATAGGTCCTATGTTCCCGCTTTCGGGGTCATAGGCCACGAAAGAGGGTGAAAAACCTGGCCAACCCCCCAGAGAAAAAAATTTAAGGGTTTTTTTTTTTAATTTTTTTCTTGGGGAATTTTACTTGGGGGTAAAAGCCCATCCCAAAGTGAAGAGATTCTTTTCCCTGAAAATGTCTTAATTTTTTGACGATAGTATTGGTTGTGGGTGGGAAGTGTAAGTGATTTTTACCAGAATTCCCCTTTTTGGCCCGTAGCTCCTAAGTAAAAAAAATAATACCCACAGCTAAATTGGCCCGACAGCAACCATTTTAGGGAAATACATGTACTGCCCTCTTTTTCTTTGAGCATGCAACCGGGGAAACCCCTTAAATGTTTTTTTACTCTATAGGGTTTTCCTTTTTTTTTTCTTGAATGTAAGATGCACGTAAACTTAAAAATAGCTCATCTGGAGGAAAAATCACTTTATCAAATAAATGTAGTCCCCCTTAAAGTAAAGCGCCGGCAAACAACTTTTCCATAGAGATTCTGAAAAAAATAACAGTTGAGGTTGGCCCCGACTGTAAATTTTCCCCCCGGTTTTCACTAGGTTTTTGCGCGCCCCAGCCCCCCCTGCTTACCAACGATTTTTTCGTCAATTTCTCCGGTTTTTTGTTTCCTCACATTGGAAGTATAAAATGGTTGAAGTTTAAATGTTTAAAATTTAAAGGGTTTACTTTAAAAATTTTAGTAATTATGATATCAATTAAATAAAATTTTAAACCCAAAAATTATTTTTTTGTTTAATAAAATTTTTTCTAATATTTATGGCTTCCAAAAAGCCCTCTTGGAATTTTTGTTGGGATCAAAAATTTAAGAGGTAATTTGAAATCAACGTGAAAGATAAAATTTGATCATTGAATCTCAACGGGGGTTTTAAAAAAGGGGATTCTTGCAATCGAAATTTTTTTTGTTTTTTTTTCACTAAGGTATTTGAGGCGGTAGGTAAAGATGAAAAAAAGCGATTTTGAGTATATATGGACTTTAGGCCTTTGATAAGGGTTCCAAACAGGGGATGATGAAAAGGGGGTCATGGGATAGGGGTGGGGGACTGATAGACAATGTGTGTGTGTGTGTGGGGTGGGGCAAACAATGGGGAGAATTCAGAACGGTGTCGGTATTGGAACCCCAGGTTTTTTCAGTCTACATTAAAAAGCTATAAAGAAAGAATAAATTTTTTTAATAAGACTACGAAAACGTAATGGGGCACAAATTTCAAACCAAAAAAAACCACGGGTTGGGGGTAGGGGAAACCCCCGATCGAGAGTTTTCAAAAATTTCCCGAACCCTTTGCGTTAGTCAAATGGACCAGCGGGCCCAAAAAGATTCGTCCAACCCAGGTTTTTTTTCTACACCCTAGGGGAGGGCATGGGACCACTTTTTAACCAAAAAATGCCCGTTTTTACAGACGAAAAATCCCCGCTTGCGTTGGGCCCTGAAAGAACTCTAAACTCAAGTCCCCTCCCAAAAACCCTTTTAAAAGACTTTAAGAAATCTAATGACACGATTTTCAAACAAAAAAAAGCCACGGGCGGGAATAGAACCCCCGATCAGAGAATCTCAAAATCCAACCGTCGCCCTTAGCCACTGGACCAGCGCCCAAAAAAAGATTTTTCCAAAATAGCATTTGTGGTCACAGGGTTGCCCATGGTAACCTTCCCAGGGGGTAAAATAACCTAGGTTGGGGCGAAAATTTTTTGGGTAGCTGGTCCCTGGCTAACGCGACGGTTTTTGAGGTTTTTAGACTCTCTGATCGGGGTTTAATTTCCCCCCCCTGGTATGTTTTTTTTAGTGAAAAAGTTGTTAAACCCCGAGACCCCAAAATAATTTTAATATTTTAGAGAATTTAAAAATGAGAAAAGCCCTGGGTGGTTTGAAGCGTGGTTTAGAAGTGACAGTTCAATTCCTTTTTGGGTTTAAAAGCAAGTTTAAAAATCATAGAAAAAGAAAATAACCCAAGGTACTTAAAATGGGTAAAAAAATGTAAATTTTAGTCAAATGGGCAAAGAAAATGTTTAGGGGTTCTAGTTAGAAGAAATTTTTTAAAACAGTACGCGAAAAAATTCGTTATAAGGGTAATTGGGAAAATTTTTGTCTTCTTTTTAAGAAGTTTTAGAAAATAGAAACGTAAGGGGTTTATCTTTGGGGAAGACCTCATAGATTTTGCTGCTCATTTTTTGACTTTTACCTAGAGAAAGGGCCCTAAATAATTTGAAAATATAGAGAAGGATGCGAAAAATTTTTTACCCTAAAAAGGTTTTGAAAAATGACAAGCTTAAAAAAGACCTCAATTTTTGGGGGGTCCTTTTTATGGAAAAGTTTCGTTAAATATTCGCTTTTATTTTCCAATAAAGATTCGGTGGAAGTTTCGGGGTTTGAGAAAAGCCACTCATTTCAGGGGAAATTTAAAATTTTTTAACAAATTCCCTTTAAAATAGGCATGAAAGTTTTCTCTAGTGATTTTTCCCCCCAGGTGGGCGCCACCCCAAAAGGGTTCATCTCACTTCCTTTCCGGGATGTAAGTCTTTTGTTCAGTCAAGATTGGGTGGGGTCAACACCCCGTCTTCAGACTGAAAGGGAAATTTTTTACCTCCAACTCATCTTTCCCCCGTTCTTCTCTTTTATTGGAAATGGGTCACTGGCTGGCGAAGCGTTTCCCCAATAGATACCCAAATGTTGCCTTTTGGGGTCTCATTCAATTTAAAAAGGATGACCCAAAATTGAAAACCCCATCAAAAACCTTTCCCTTTGTTTATACGCGAAGGCACCGGGAAATTTTCTGTTGGGAAGGTGTAAATTAAGGGGGGGGGGAATATTTAAAAGAAGGGGACAAAAATAAAACAGGCCCAAAAAGGGGTGCTGAAAAAGGTCCCGCCGGCCCCTGGATTCAAACCCGGACAAATTTTGATTTAGAAAAGAGGGAGAGATGTTTTGGGTTTTGGGAACAGAGTTATAGAATTAAATGAAACAAAAAGCCCAGTAGTGTTTCCCGGGGGAAAACTTGGGGGGGCTTTAAAAAACCCCGAGGTTGGATTTTGAGACTCTCTGACCGGGTTCAGATCCCACCCGTTGGGGGGATTTTTTAGCTTTTAAAAATTTTGTTTTTACGGGTTTTTTAAGTGAATATGGGGTTGGGATCGCCGGACCTTCTTTGATAGGCCGTAACCTCCTGCATGCTCCTTTTATTTTTATTTTTTTTGTTTTAAAAAAATAAAAATAATCATAAATAAAAAAAGGGATTTCTGTGATGTCCCAAAAAATTCTTTTAAAAAATAAAAAGGGTCGATTTCAGTCAGCAAAATGTGAAAATTTCACCAGTCATGGGGTTTAGTCAATTTGTGCCCAATTAGCGAACTTTTTGGGTTTTTGTTGATTTTTGCCCGGGATTCCCCCCCCCGGCCCCGGGCCTTTTTCCCCAAATGGGGGGCCCGGCTTGGGTCCCGGTCTAGGGAGTGTCTGAGAAACCCAAGTCCCAAAGGGAGGAGGGGGAATTTCCCCCCCAACTTTGAGACCAACTGTCCCCGGGTTGGCCCCCCAATTTTCCCCCCCCCAAGGGGCCCCGTAGGGGGAAGCTAGGCCCCCTGGTTGCCAAACTCCGGCCCAAGGAGGCTAATGGGAAAAGAAAAGTCTTGTGACAGGAAGCTCTGGCCCCAGGGCAACCCCCCTAACCCCAAAAAGAGGGTGGGGGAAAACAGAAAAAACAAAAAAGCACCATGTTATGAAGTAGGTATTTCCCCTTTGGAAAAAAGGAATTATTTTTTAATTTCACATAAGGGTTTGGGGGGCCAATGTTTTTGCTGAAACACAGATCTATTTAAAAAAGGGATATGTAACTATCTAAAACCGTATAATTTAAAACACACAAGGCTTTATATCAAAGCCGGGAAAATCCTATTTTCATAATATATTTTTCATGTGATTTGAGAGGTCAAGAAAACTCTTCCAAATTTTCCTTTTAAAGTTGGGGAAATTTCATGCAAAACATGCAGCATTCAAACTACATGCAAAATAAAGTTTATTTAATACAGCATAACGGCGCGGCCCTAAAGTATATTTCGGCACTGAAAAAAGCTTTTTTATTTTTAATTTAAAAAATATGAAAGGAATTTTAGTAACACATACACGATTTTTTGGGGGCCCCCAAAAAAGATCACATGCAAGCAAGATTTATATCACAAGTAAAGACCACTTGGTTTTTAATTTCATGATAAATATCACCGGGAAAGACTTTCGTGTAATTTTTTACATGTTTTTATACACCGAAAAGACCAAATGGTAATCTATCAAAGGGTTTAAGAATTAAACACGTGAAAAAATGGGTTTTCCCTTTTTTATGTAGAACTTTTTGCCAACCATGGGTTTGGGCAGTAAAAATACAGGTAAGAAGCAAAGAACCCGGGAAAGGGTTTAAAAATGAAAGGAATCATCCCCAGCCTAGGAGCACAGGGCAAAAGTTTCACGATGTAGGTTTTTAGTCATGTTTATGAAACCCCCGGGTGGAGCTTTTGGGCATCTATTTGAGGTCTTCAAACGGCCCTTTCCTCTTCCCCCCCTTTAAAAAAAATTTTGGGTTTTTTTATAGCCGTTGTTAAACTGAAGCACAGGCAGAAGAAAATGGGCTTATAATTTTTAGTCAATAATGCAGTGGTAGGCGGGAAACCCCCGTGGGAAATGGGGTCAGGCCCCCAGTTTTGGGTCAGATAGTTGTTTGTGGGCTTGGGCCCCTTTTACCCGATTAAAAGTTGTTGCGTGTTTTACAAGTATCAAGCATTGAGGTAAAATAATCCGACAAGTTAAGAATCAGGGAAGTTCCTTTTCCTCACCCACATGTTTAAAACGACGTAGTCACCAGTAAAGACCACGTGTTTTAAAGCAACATGTTTTCACCAGTAAAAACCACATGTTAATAAATATGTTCGCCGTAAAGACCACAAATTAAGAAAACATAATCACCAGTAAAAACCACTTTTTTACAATGTCGCCCCGTAAAAAACCAATTTTAAGTATACATATATCACCAGTTTAAAAACCACAAGGTAATACTTTTGTCCCCCAATTAAAAAATCACTTGTTTTAAAGGGGGCCCTACATTACCCCTGGGAAAGGGCCACATATTAATATCCAACATGTTTTGCTCCGATAAAAAACCCCATATTAAAATTTTCCCAAAAAGATTAAAGCCCTGGTAAAGCCCCTTTTTAATATCCAAAATGATATGCCTCCGGGAAAGACCCATGTTAATACCCAAAAATGATGTCCTCCGGTAAGACCACAAATTAAAATCCCCACTTTAAAATTTCCCCGGTAAAGACCACATGTTTAAAACCCAATTTTGATATGCCTCCGGGAAAACAAAGTTAATACATTAAAATGATATGCCCCCAAGTTTAAAAACCACATTTTTAATGCTTTCATTATCTATGTCACAATAAGGGCCACTTTTTAAAATTATCAACCCGGTTTTAAAACCCCATATTATTTGGAAAATTAAATTGGGAAACTTTTTGTTACAAGTATTTTTTTAGGTTAATATGTGTTTTTGCTAGTATAAAATACCACATGTGGGACGGGCTTTTTCCGCTTGTCAATAAACACCTCTGGGGCCGCCTCTTGTATAAGACCATTGATGTATTTGTAAATTTATCCTTTTGTACAGTTTACTGCTCGTTTTTAATTTAAATAATATATTAATTCTCAAGAACGTTTTGGGCCCTTTTTAAATTTAAAAATTATTATGAAAGAACCGTATCACCAACCTTTAAAGGGGGGCTCCTTGGCGTGGTGAAGGGGCCTGGTTGAAAATTAGCCTGTCGGATCCCCTCAACCGAACCTAATTACCCCCCTTCTCCCCCCCCAATCCCATCCCCCCCTTTTCATTCCCCTCCTCCTCACCCCCCCCTTTTGCCCTTCCTTTTTTGGCCTTTGGGGTTTCTCCCACAGGCGCGCTGTTCCTGGTAGGGGAAAGGCACCGGGGGCCCTCCCCTTTCCCTTGAGGTTCTTTGGGGGGGGCGTATTTGCCCTGGAAATGGATTGTCGGGATGCCCGTCCCCCTCCCGGGATCCCGGGTAGCTTTTTGGGGGTCTTTCGGGCGCGATTTTATCCTGGAAGCCACCTTTCGGTTCCGGGGTGGGGCCCAAGGAGGTATGCTTTGTGGGGGATACTGGCCGCCCTCTTTGTCCACCGAGGTAGCTCGGCGATGTGAGGTTTTTATCCCGGTTGCTGGTTTACTGGCAGAAGGGTGGGATGGCAGGGGCCAAAGCGCATCTGCGCTACTAGCGGGGTTAGGTCCCCTGGGCACGGAGGGAATTTCTGGGCCCTTTTTTCCCCTGGAACTATTTCCCCCCCTTCCCCCCCTTTTTTTATTTTTTTTTTTATTTTTTAATTTTTTTTCTTTTTTTTTTTCTTAAAACAAAAAGCAAAAAGGGTATCCTAAACCCTGGCGCCCTAGCCATGAAACCCACTACCCCCGGGGCCCCCTTTTTGATACCCCCACCCCATTCTGACCCTGCTTGGTGTTTAGGCCAGTGGGTTTTTCCCCGGTGACGCCACCTCCAAGCTTTATTCACCGTCTGCGGGATGTAAAACTCTTTGTTCAGTCAAAATTGTGGGTCAACACTCGTCTTCAAACTGAGGAACTTATTACCCCAATCCTTTCCCCCCGTTTTTCTCTGTATTGGACGAAGTCACTGGTGGGGAACGTTTCCAATAGATACCCAAAAGTTGAAATAGTGTCTCATTCATTAAAGGGTGACAAAGTTGATACCCAGCATCAAACCTTTCTTCGATGATACGCGAAGGCACGGGAAATTTTCATCTGGCAAGGGTAGAAATTTGGGAGGGTATGAAAAGAAGTGTACAAATATAAACAGGGCTAAAGAATGCTGAACGGTCCGCTGCATGGATTCAACCTGGACAAATTTAGATTTTTGAATAGAG